>JAJJWW010011765.1:0-136023 GCA_023531295.1 Papaver armeniacum | reverse complement strand
TAGGGTTTCGATTCATGTTTACAATTGAAGAACAAGATGATTATAGATCAAATCGAGGAGAAATCGGCAAGACCTGATGCTGCAATCGATGGAGAAGTTAGGGTTTGCTATCTCTGAAAACCAAATGAAAATGGAGTCCGGGTTCTTATCGCTGTTTTGATTTAATGGGTTTGTGGCTATGAAGTTGAAATTGAGATGAGTCTTTGGGTTGTGATGAAATTGTGGAGGTGGTGGTTCTGTGTTGATAAAGATGAGCAGATGAAGATGTCTGATTTGAGATTTCAGAGAAGAGAAGCTATGGAGATGACAAGGAGAAGATGAACCTAATGTTGGAGAAATTTAATTACGGAGATGGGTGTTCACTGGAAATGCTTTTGGTGGTCTCTGTATGAAGGTGGCACTGTGGTTAATGGGTGTTTGAATCTGAAGAAGAACACATAAATGAGAGCAGTGGCGCTGTTGATTGGTTCGGGAGATGAACTCAGATAGGGATTGGAGTGTACAATATTGAGGAGCTACTGATATGAATTGAAGATACAATATCTGCTACTGTGATGCAGAGACAAAGGAGAAATCAAGGAATAGGGTTGAGCAGAATAGAAGGGTATGTTGGTGGTTGAATAGAGATGGTGCTGCTCAAACCTGTGATTCAGCTATACACAGAAAAGATAACACTCAACTCTGTTGATGAATGAATGCTTCAAATAGATGTTGTGTAGGATTGTTACAGGGGATTAGCCCGAACTCAAGTTGGAGATGCTTGATTTTCAAGGATGTGGTGAAATTGGAAGACATAATTGATGCAGAATGGAATGACTGAATGCTTATAACTAGATGTATGTTAGGATACAGGTTGTGCAGGGATTGAAGAAAATTGAGGCCTGAATTCGGCCGGGAAGTCCTGTAAATAGCCAGAACTCGGCTGGTTTCCCAATTACATGAGTCGACTCAGTGAGTCCGATGACCGATCCAGCTCTGCAACTCAGTAGAGTCAGCCCAGTAAGACGGAGTTTGACAGCTGACTGAGTGACTGACTCAGCTGACTCCCTCTTCTGCCTTGACCGTTGACTGACGGTTTGACCCTTTTGACCGTTAGTCCTAACGGTGGACTGACGGAATATTCCGTCGAATATACCAGTGACGGCGAAGAATTCAGGTGACTATTCTTGCCGGATTCCGGTCAACTTCCGGCCATAATACCAGCTTTCCGGCAACCAGAATTACAGATTTTTGTGTTGGATTCTTCTCATGGGTGTGAAGACTTGGACTTGGAATTGGATGGAGAATTTGGCTCAAATTTGGAAAGAGAAGATGGAAGATAAGGAAGACTTGAATTTGGAAATTGAATTGCTAAAGGAAAGGGGTTCTATTCCTTGGAAGATATGGAGAACATTGAAGCCTATAAGTAGAGAAGTTCTCTACACACTTTTACACATCTTTTACACACCTCTCTACACACACAACACTTGGGTTTTTGCTAGCTTTTCAAAATTCTTCTTTTTAATTATTTGTGTGAACTTGAAAAATTCTCCTTTTAATTATTATTTTTGTGAATTTCAAAAACATGAGTAGCTAATTTTATTATTGATTGAGGATGAATTCCTAGTTCTTAATACATGATTTGAGTTTTGTTTCAATTCTATCTTGAAGTTTTTCACATGATTATCGTTTGTTTTTACTAATAGGAATGTTTATTCATTCATGATTGATTGATAGATTTTTTAGAGTGCACGCTAAATTGATTTGTTAATTTGATCTAAAGCTAGTGAAAGTTAGGGGATAAGTAATCGTTTCTTGACTCTTTACATAAGTAGCAAACACGAGACCTTGCGGAGGGATTCCGTGGAGCAATTGTGTGTGAAAACAACGTTAGCAAGTAGACCTTGATCTAAGAGTCTAACTACTAATATTAACCTAATAAGTTCATAAATCTTAATGCGTTTATTTAAATTACATCTAGAGTGATCTACTACTAGGTGGTTTGGTAAATAGAATCCGGTAGTCGAGAACTTCCGTATCCGGTGATACAAGGGATTTAGGAGTTTAGCACTGATCTAGCTGCTTTACCTACGGTTGGTGATAATTTGTGACTAATAACAAGTAGAAAAGAACATAACTTTAATCATTGTTTTGCAACGAAGAATGATTCCTTGATCTTGTCTCTCTTATTGATTTCAACTTTATCTTTTAATTGCTTTGTTTATTTTCTTTTGCTTTATAATCCCCCCTTTTGTGACAATTTTTACAACTAGAATCTCTTGCTCCTCGTGGGAACGAACTTGACTTCCATTATATTATTTTTAATTGAGTGGAAATAAGATATTAATTTGATTGCACCTACGACACGCATCAACTACATATCAATAAATCATGCCACTACAGATAGGAATGTAATGAACTAATTTTTAACATTATAAGCAAAACCCAATTAGAAAGGAACAATTTTCCCTAACCCGACTAAGTCCAGATGGGATTTGAAGAAGATTAGCAATGGGTTCATGACGAAGACAATCAATCCATTGTTGAAAATAATTAGTAAATCATCAATTTTAACACAACCCATATGATTCACATTCGACGAATAAATAGTAGATGACATTAGCAAAATTACATTGAAACCGGCATAATGTTGACAGAAGATTAATGCTCATAACAAGATATATGCTTCTCCACCATTTTCAATCTATGTTTTATTCAATCACCTACTTACTCCTTCAATCAAAACAAACAAACAAAACCCAGATTCAGTTACACAGTATGATTAAAAACTCTACTTAATTTAAAATTCAAATATATCACAAAACTAAATCAAAACCTTGAGTTAGATCTGATGATGATTTCATTTCTCACAGGATGATAAGAGTAAACCTAACTTCAACACCAGAGTAACCATCTTCAGCAAGCTCTCTAGCAAAGAATACTCCTCAACAACAAACTGTAAACCAAAATCGAAAAAATTGATTTCAGCCTCAAAAAATCATCGAAAAATCAAAAAATAACATAAATTAATGATACAGAAAGAGGGATTGAAGGAGAATTTACCTTCCATTTCTCCCGAAAAAACCAAATACATCATTCAACAACACCTACAAATCGCAACCAAATCAAGAACAAAACCCTAATTTAAATGAATTCCTAAAATCTTATTTAACAGATGATGAACCCTAAAATCGAAGAAACTGATGATAACTTAAACATATCGAAATCCTAAACCCGATGAGCAGATGATTAAAGATCAATTCTCCAAATATTAGATGATTAGTATGCAGTTGATATAGAAGAAAAGAGGGGCGCAGGAGGAGAAGAGAAAGAGAAATGAAAGTGAATGAAAAGTCAAGAGAAGATTATCTAGGTTAGAGGAGGGGAGGAAATATCCTCTAGTTCAAGGATTCTTGGGTGGAAAAACAATCTCAAGCATGTGAATGGCACACTCACAGATTCCTAGTGTTACGAACCAGGTGTGACGAAGCGTGTGCCTGGCACGCCTATAAAAAAATTCGTAATGGCTCATCTCTCGTTATTTAAATTTTTTAAAAAAATAATAACGATTTCTTTGCTATTCACGAATTTTTTGTAACGGCCATTTGTAATAAGGAATTTTATAACGACCTGGCCGTTACAAATCCGGGAATTTGGTGTAGTGAGTAGAGGTGAGCATCCAATCTAACTCATTAGGCGCAAGTAAGGCTGCACAAGAACCGGACTGGAACCGGTGTACCGGACCAGAACCGAAAAAAAACCCGGAACCGGACTGGACCCGGAGGAGGAAGTACAAGGAACGAGAATGGAATAGAGAACCGGCTCCATACCGGTACAGGTAATCGGTTCTAGTGGATTCCCGGCATGTACTGGACCAAATACCCCGGTCAATATGAGTCGTTAGATTTTTAGATTAGGATTAATCGCGTCCCTTCATCCTAGGTTTTAAGATATCTAATCGAGAGATTCACTTCATTCTTTTTTCTTTTTCTTTTCGTTTCTGAAGAGCAACCGACCTCTTTATTTCTATGACTCAATTTGAGTGATTGTTGCTTCTGTGAACTCGAGATGGAGAAGAGATCGACGGTCTCTGGAATTGAGAGATTGAAATTGATACGTTTTTATGACTCAATTTGTGTGATTGCTGCTGCTGTTGAACTCGAGATGGAGAAGAGATCGAAGGGTCTGGAATTGAGAGATTTAAATTGATACGACGTGAGGTGTTGACAGTATTGCTGGTGGAGAATAATATCTAAGAAATGAAGTCGATTCAGTGAAGATGGGTAATGGAGATGATGATTGAAGTTTAGTTCAAAGTTGCAATTGGTTAGAGAGTCGAATACAAGAACAAGAAAGAAGAAATTGAGAGTCTGAGATGGGTTTTGATGATTGGGTTCACTCGAATTACTAGCAATAAGATGCAGAGTTCGTGTTGCTGTGGATAATGAGTTTAAATTAGATCGATTAGGGTTTGATAGATTAGGAAGTATGAGTTAGTAAATTACAGGAGTCGTCAGAGATAACAGATGGGTGAAGATGTACCTGTAACTCAATTGAAACATGAAAGGGATGATTCTGATGCTTTTGGTTTGATGATGGAATCCAGAGAAGAATTCACGGACAAGGATTTGATTTGGATTTAATTGACAGAGAAGAGGATGAAGCTGGTGTTGAGAAGAACAGGTAAAAAACCGGTACCGAACTGGAACCAGACCTGTCTTATCGATACCGGTACAGGTACATGTTCAGGTACTCACAATAGAGAACCAGTGAACATGAGGTACAGGTACCAGGTCCTTAGGAAAACCGTACTGAACCGGCTCATGTGCAGCCCTAGGAGCAAGCGGTATGGTGAGCGCTTGGCTATAGTTTAATTGTAGCGAAATCCAACTACTGTGGTCTTCTTCTGTGCAGCTTAAATGTAGCGATATATCTTAGCTATATTTCAATGTTGATCACTTATAATGAGTTTCCGTGTGCTTTTTAGCTTTACGGAAACTCTAATATTCAATGGATATTTGGTATCCATTTCTGGTTTCACTATTTTACACTTATATTTCTATTTTCACTCTTCTTAATTACTTTCACCTTTTTTGTTTACTACATGGATACTCAGTATCCGTTGAACACTATTTACGTATATATTGCTAAGGGATGGCATAGCGCCATAATGACGTTGGATTTAGACCCATTTCCCTTGGCTTCAAATAAGCGCCAAAGGATATGGATCACCATAGTGCTTGGCCTTACGGATTTCAAATTTGACATCGTCATCCAATCCAGAATCTAAACGATTGGATGCGAATAATCCAATATTTGTTTTGTGATTATTTTATTGTTTAAATTTTAAAATAGTTATTAAACGAACATGTTTGTCATGGGCAGTAGATGAGAAATCATTAACTAGAGCTCTCTCTTCTTTTGGAAATGTTAGGGAAGGTAAATAACTGAAGTTATTTGCTTCATTCAGATAAGTGCTTGAGAAAATGTTTGTCTCAATGAGCTTTATCAACATTTTAATGCAAAAAAGAAACACAACATCTATCTCAATCCTCTACTACAGTTAATTGTATTTAGGATTCCAGATAAAAGTACCAATTTGGGGCATTCAACTAACCTGCCATAACTTGGTCAAGAATTTCCTCATGTTTAGATTAAAAGACACCTCTGTTCTAAGCATAATACATAAATTATAATGCATCTCCTGGTCATCATTGACGGTGGGACTAGATAACGTTTTTAATGTCTTCTTGGCTACTCTTTTAAACCATGGATGTCAATCTTAAGGGTCTGGATGTCGAACGAATTTTCATGGTTGCATCTAGGCCCTACTGCTAATCTGTTGGATTTCAAAATTCTCATCCGCACCCATCCCATTAACGAATGGTCCAAGCACCCATCCATGGGTGGATTATTGAATCCCATGTGTTCCTATTTCGAGAATGTCAGTTAGCGTGGCAAGGTTATATGGATATAATGAGAAATTAAAGATTGTTAAAACTTTCCGTGAAGACTGTTCTCCGTTTCGGCTGCATAACTTGACCATGAAGATATTTATGAACTCATTTAAGATATTATATCGGATATCTCATACTTATGTAGCAAAACTACTGTATTTTCTGATGTGTTAGGGATGAAAAAGAATGAAAAATGATGGAACCACATGTTGGCATGCGAAGCATGAAGCAAATAAAAATATGAAATTGTTGGAAATTAGTGAGTGCAAGGGTTTAATAGAATGTGTACCAAGACTTCTTTGGTTATTAGTTTGAGTAGTGATGTGTTGTCAGGGTTTTACAAAAGTAACAAAACCTTTTTTTTTTTTTTGAAGCATGAGAATAGTTTTTAAAGTTCAATGGTAATCACACGATCGAGGGTATGTGGTAACCAAGGAGTCATTTATTACAAATTGATTGATGGAAGATGAGTCGCTTGTTAATTTGCCTTCTCTGTAGTTGTGGTTAATGGTGTAATGAGGGATTTGGATCATGATTAGCTTGGTTTCTAAGATTATTCCTGAATTTTACAATGAAGGTCTGGGGTATGACGTTAGAAACCAAAGTAGGTTTTTCGAATCAGTTTCGAATTCAAATTTTGGTCAGTTTCGTTTTTTTTATATACTGGACGCTATGAGCATAGCCCGAGATTCGTCTGTTAGGACGGTGGTGATTTGTAGCAGCACGATGTTCTACCGCCACCAAGGTGTTGACAAACGCATCCCTGCAAATAAAACATGCTCCAGCTATTCCTGGGAGCCTTCGCGCTGCTATGTCCATGTTGATTCAGATCCAATCTATGTTAGGTTTGGTACATCCTACCAAGATTTTTATGGACGATCGTGCTCCATTTCAAGGGTTTATGGAAGAAGACATTCCAGGAAACAGAAGAGGGAGGTTTTCTGTGCCCTAGATAATTCATGCTGAAGACTGAAAGCCATATGTGTTATGTTACATCAGTTTGGTTTCTTTTACCGATAGATGTACATTTGTTCCTAGCTAGCTATCCATAAGGACTAGAGAAGGAAATAAAACCCAATTTGGATTGAATAATGTGACTTTAAATGTGGTATTGAAGAGATTTTCGCCTAAGGGTTTTGATGGTTGATGGGATTTTTGGCAGTACTTGAATGAGTAGGTATTTTTCTTAAGAGTATATCTATGGGACCACCGCCACTTTACAATAAAGAAGGATGTGAACAACAGTTTCCAGTATCAAAATTACATTGTAGGTAGATGTTGTTGTAGAATGACGAGGTTCGGGATACATTCGTTAATTGCTTTCTGCAAGAAAAGTTGTACTTTTCGTAGGATATGGAAGTATCCAGAGAAACTTTGTAGCTGGTTATGGGTTTTGGTGGGAGTGAGTCGATGGGATGATCATGCAATTGTATCCAGGTGTCGTGGTGTGTTTTCTAGATTTGATGGAAGGCCATATGGTTATATCAGGTTGGCTGGTTTGGGGAGGTAGGTATTCACAATTCGTCGGATAATATGTGAGAGAAGATTTAGCTTATTGTAGTTCCAGAGGAGATATTAAATGAATTCATCGACTGTCTGAATGGGGTAAAAAATCGTCAAATTTTGGGTATTAGTAGATAGCGGGACCCATTTTTCTTTAGTGTGGGTTATAATCCCATTTCCGTAACATATTGTTTGTGGGTGAAAACCGTTTTCGCTGATTTTGGTAATTTTGGGTGTGTGGATGAGAAACGAATCTAACCCTAAACAATGTACTGCACGGGATTACTTTTGATACGAGAGATCAATCTATACAATCCTGGCCTAAGCCAAGAAATGGTCGTTCCAGGCTTGCTTCGGTCACAAAGTGAAGGAGAAGGGTTGGTCTTAAGTAGGGAAGCGAAGAGAGTGTTGAGACCAGAATAGTTAATTCTAAAGGTGTGGTTTGTTTTATGACATGTATCGGAAGTAGAACTGGTTAGCAGAATGGAAAGCTACCAGGTGATTTCTAGATACTGTATTGTTGCCGACCCAAACTTGTCGTTTGGTGAAAATAGGTGAAGCATATTTATACAAGTCATATTGAAACTTACCTAGGTCTCATAGGAAGTGGAATCGATTGAGTGGTGGAAGAATAGAGTAACGTGTAACCGTCAGACGTTATGCTTCCATGATGAGGGAAGTGAATCCGTGTAACCGTCAGTCATTAATCTTCTATGATGAAGGAAATGAATTGTTTACACCGTTACTTTTCACCACCACTAATTGTCCTACTTCATGACACTTTCTTGTAACGGGAGCATTACACGTCGCACGCTGTAAACTGCCAGACCAATACCCTGATGAGTATCCCCCAGTTTGTGACATGTTTGATGTCTCGAGTGTTTCGTGGAAAACATGTAGCAGGTTGCTATGTGTGGCAAGTCAAAGTCAAGAGACTTTGCCATAGAAAAATAACATGTGATGCTATTAGGCTTTGCCTTGGTCGGCCTCCTAAAACTTGCCTTGGTCGGCCGCCTAAAACTTGCCACAAGTCCGTCAGTTTATTGTGTAACAAAGTGGCGCCCGGCGTAGCCGTGGCGTAGCGGGTTACCTGAGACTTGCCGCAAGTCCGTCAGTTCAGTGGCGAACTTGGATGTCTGAGATTACATCTCATGAGGAAGAGTGGTCGATGATTATGGCCACATCTTTGTTGTGTAACAAAGTGGCGCCATTGGCATAGTAGCGCCTGATGGAGCCATGGCATGGCGGCATGCAAGTGGCGTTGTGGCATGGCCACGCCTGTGGTGTTGTAGCATGGCCAAAGCTAAGGTTTGACTTCGTTTCCAAAATTAGGGCTAGGCGGCGTGGCCAAGGCTAGGATTTGGCGACGTGGTAAGAATTAGGGCTTGGAGGCGTGGTAAGAATTAGGGCTTGGCGGCGTGGTCAAGGCTAGGATTTGGTGCCGTGGTAAGAATTAGGGCTTGGCGGCGTGGCCAGGGCTAGGATTTGGCGCCGTGGTAAGAATTAGGGCTTGGCGGCGTGGTCAAGGCTAGGATTTGGCGCCGTGGTAAGAATTATGGCTTGGCGGCGTGGCTAGGGCTAGGATTTGGCGCCATGGTAAGAATTAGGGCTTGGTGGCATGGCCAAGGCTACGATTTGGCGTCGTGGTAAGAATTAGGGCTTGGCGGCATGTCCAAGGCTAGGATTTGGCGCCGTGGTAAGAATTAGGGCTTGGCGGCGTGGCCAAGGCTAAAGTGGCATGCTACCGCGGCAGAGTGGCATGTTGGCATGCCGATCAATATGTTGTTGTGGTAAGATGCGTTTGGCATGCCAGTTAGTATAGTAGCGCGGCAGTGTGCGTTTGGCCTTTAATGTATGGTGGCAAGTTTAGAGCGACTTGATTGGCCAAGAAAAGGGGGAGGCCAAACATAAGGCGCGGCTACACTTATGGTGAGAGTGTGGCGGCTTTAGAGCGACCTATTTGGTCGATTAAAAGAGGGATGGCCAAGCATGGGTGTGGTTACACTTCTGGTGAGAGTGTGGCGGCTTTAGAGCGACCTGATTGGTCGATGGCAAGTGAGGCCGACAAGTATGGGCCCAGCCACAACTTATGTGAGCGTGGCTAATTTGAGGCGACACGATTGGTCAAGAGAAATAGGGCCGGTTTAGGAAGGGGCGTGGCCAATGGAAAGTAGCGCCAGTTGGCCTAAGGCATGTCCACGCCTCCCTTTGCTGATGCGTCTCCCTGTTTTCTAATTCTGAGCAAGGTTTTGCACCTGCTAATCCATGGAGGATTAATTACCTAGTTTGCCTAGGTTTAATTTCGACAAGCAAGGTCTGATATACTGCGCGAGGCGCAAAACCCTAACTTCTTCAAGTTAGTCAGGTCAATTGATTGAATTCTATGTGTTGACATAGAGTTCTTTTAAGTTCATTTCCAGAGAGCAGCATGCTTTTTCTTATTGAATACCTTATGCAAAAACCTTATCCTTGATACTTGGAAATTCATGCTACTCTGCTGCGAGTGAACACAAATCGTCATGCCATATCAACATTAAGGGTTCAGCCGGAGAACATAACATAAAAGGCATTCAAAGGAACTTATATTAAGTGAATATAGGCGAGACGCCGAAATTTACGGAACATCTGGGATGGTTGCTACATTCGCCAGTCTGGATAAATTTTATGTAAGTATATTGAATGGCTCAATAAATATGTCGGTGGAGAGGTTAGCACTCACGGTACCATTTTCTTTACAGAGTGACATCACATCAGATGTAAGGTTTTATGATTTCAACCCTAAGCTAAAAACCACCATCAACATTAAGTCCCCTAGTTAGCACGTAACAACGGCGTTGTTGCGGGGTAAGCATGAGATGGTGACAAACAAGAGTAAAATCGAAAGGACAAGACGTGAAGAGATTGTCGAGGAAATTCAACTAACCTTTAGCGGAAGGCATGAGGAATCCGTGATCCCTGTATTGGTGGTTTTGCATAAATTCGGCCATGGGGTATTGGCATCAGCGCTGCAGCTTTGGCTATTGATCAGCAGAGGTGACATTGCAACTTGGCACACGAAACAGGCGCTGGTTGGCTAGGAAAGGTAGATGGCGTGGCTACCTTGGAATGGTGAATGGCGCGGCTACCTTGGGATGGCGGATGGGCGCGGCTAGCTTGGAGTGGCGGATGGGCGCGGCTAGCTTGGCGTAGCGGATGGCGCGGCTAGCTTGGAGTGGCGGATGGCGCAGCTAGCTTGGCGTGGCGGATGGCGCGGATGGCTTTGGCCGTGGAGATTAGCGCCGTGGAACGTCAACACCGCGGGCCCAGCTGCTTTCTTTTGTGCGTGTCCCAAAAGGGAAACCCTTCTCTAGTTGAACTCCAAAACACCATGCCTATAAAAGGCGTTACCCATATTCCTTACTTTCGTATAGTTGGCTTTGTTTCCACACCTTGGTTCTAGCGGCAAAGACTTGGACCAGCGGAGAGAACATCAACAAAAGTAGGCGAGCGTATTTTAGGTATGTTTCTTAACGTTTATTCTTTTGTTTGCTCTTCTGTGTTGGTGTAAACCCTAGCCATAGGCATGACCTCCATGAATTTGTAACAGCACTTCAATATGAATAATTCTTCTTCGCTAACATTATTGTAGTAGCGTTAATCACAACGAAAACAATCATCATGTTAGGCAAACATGTACGTGTAGACAACGCCATCTGTTCCCTTTTCCATGAAAACTAGCTGTAGGGTTTCCTTTTGTTCGTGAGCATAACTCCCGCGACAAAACGTGATATGACTGAGAGCATACTTCCCATGACCTTATGCGATTTCGGCCAAAAACATATTCCTCACGATGTTGTCGGGTTTTGGCTAAGAGCATATTTTACCGCGACATCACATATATATCTCGTTGAGCAAGCATCAGTCCCTATCATCTTTTTTTTTTGACGTGAGTGCTATAAAATGCGGCCAAAGGGGAAATTTCCGTAGAAAATGTGTCGTTGACTTTATTCTTTCCTTCAAAGTAGTAATTATTCTGTTTTGCTTCGTTGTAGTTACTTCAAAAGCATAAGGATTTTTTTTAAGATGTCACCTGAAAGCATTTTTACCGCCGCATCGAGAAATGTTAACAACTCCAAGCCAAACACAGATGATGAGTTCTTTACGAAATCTGCTACAATTACAAGGACCCATCCCAAATTCTTGGAAACTCTTATGACTGATTCAGAGAATGATGGAGAAGTCCAATCAGTCTGCCCAGGACGTATAATGAGGTTTTGTCTTCAGAAGAAAGAGTACTCAGCTTCTCCAATTGACTTCAAAATCTGTCATAGTCCATTGCGCTCTTATAATAAGTGGATGAAATTTATGATGAGTCGCGACCACGTAAAGGCCAACTTAATTGAGGCGCAAATCATGCATGGTGTCATGGCGTCTGTGGCACTTCAAATCAGAAAAGACATTGAAGGCTTGATTACTTTCATCTCCAGATGGTATCCGGACACTCACACGGCTATATGTAGATGGGGTGAGATGACTATTTCTTTGGAAAGCGTAACCGTTCTGTTGAATCTTCTAATAATTGGGAAACTTGATGTTGTCTTATCCGAGGAAGAAGAAGAAATACACGCCACTTTGGTCACAAAAGCAGCGAGATATGCTCGAAAGAATTATGAGGAAAAGTGCTTCTATAACTGGTGGGTGTCTGAGTGGTTCCATGATGAGCCGGAGTCGGATCAAGTGCTAGATGATACACTCCATGTTGCTGTATTTTTAATTCTGTGGCTATCCAGAGATGTTTTTGATGATGGCTCTGGCAAGAAGGAGATAAGACAGAAGCTCATCAAATTTGGTGTCAAACTAGCGAAAGGCGTTGCTCTTCCCATCGGCAGTTTGTTTCATGGCTCTTTGTACACTCATTTGGATAACTTAGTAGGAGACATGTACGTCTCTAATGGGTATATGAAAGTAGACTCGTATATCCATGTCGCCTTTCTTCAAGCATGGTTGTGGGAGAATTTCAAGAATTACGCTCCTAACCCGAGAACCTCATTCCCTGATGCATATGACGGTTCTAGGATACTTCGTTGGTTGGAGGCGTCCGAGACCGGGTTCAAAGCTCATTGATTTACTTGACAACTTATATGCGATTAACTTTCGTCCTTAGGCTCCAGTTCATGCCTCCATAGTTCAACCAAACACTTTTGCTTCCGTACCAAAGGTGATATTGCGTTCTGCTGACGGGAATATGAGCATTGGAGAAACTGTGTTATTGCGAAGCTGCATACCTGGGTACGTGCCATCTCTTTTCAGAGGATCTTGTGGAGTAGTCTCTTACAACATTGACAGGGATGCTCGACATATGGTCTTTGATCAGGGAGTCCCATTCCGTCGCCCACTGACATCTCCAGATGAATCGTTACCCGCTATTCTTGATTACAACGTCTTTGCACCGGATAAAAGTATTCCCTTCTTACTCTCAGTAGGAAGTGGAAACGATTGAGTGGTGGAAGAATAGAGTAATATGTAACCGTCAGACGTTATGCTTCCATGATGAGGGAAGTGAATCCGTGTAACCGTCAGTCATTACGCTTCCATGATGAAGGAAATGAATTGTTTACACCATTACTTTTCACCACCACTAATTGTCCAACTTCATGACACTATTATAACGGGCGCATTGAACGCGGCACGCTGTAAACCGCCAGACCAATACCCTGATGAGTATCCCCAAGTTTGGGACATGTTTGATGTCTCGAGTGTTTTCGTGGAATACGTGTAGCAGGTTGCTATGTGTGGCAAGTCAAAGTCAAGAGACTTTGCCATAGGAAAATAACATGTGATGCTATTAGGCTTTCCTTGGTCGGCCGCCTAAAACTTTCCACAAGTCTGTCAGTTTGGTGGCGAACTTGAATGGCTGAGATTACATCTCATGAGGAAGGGTAGCCGTTGATTCTGGCCACATCTTTGTTGTGTAACAAAGTGGCGCCATTAGCATAGTGGCGCCTGGCGTAGCAGGTTGCCCGGGACTTGCCGAAAGTCCTTCAGTTCAGTGGCGAACTTGAATGGCTGAGATTGCATCTCATGAGGAAGAGTGGCCGTTGATTATGGCAACATCTTTGTTGTGTAACAAAGTGGCGCCATTGGCATAGCAGCGCCTGGTGGAGCCATGGCATAGCGGCATGCTAGTAGTCGTGGCATGCCAGTGGCATTGTAGCATGGCCACACCTGTGGTGTTGTAGCATGGCCAAAGCTAAGTTTGATTCCGTGGCCAAAATTAGGGCTTGGTGACATGGCTAAGGCTAGGATTTGGCGCAGTGGAAAGAATTAGGGCTTTGCGGCGTGGCCAAGGCTAGGATTTGGCGCCGTGGTAAGAATTAGGGCTTGGCGGCGTGGCCAGGGCTAGGATTTGGCGCCGTGGTAAGAATAAGGGCTTGGCGGCATGGCCAAGGCTACGATTTGGCACCGTGGTAAGAATTAGGGCTTGGCGGCATGTCCAAGGCTAGGATTTGGCGCCGTGGTAAGAATTAGGGCTTGGCGGCGTGGCCAAGGCTAAAGTGGCATGCTACCGCGGCAGAATGGCATGTTGGCATGCCGATCAATATGTTGTTGTGGTAAGACGCGTTTGGCTTGCCAGTTAGTATGATGGCGCGGCAGGGTGCGTTTGGCCTTTAATGTATGGTGGCAAGTTTAGAGCGACTTGATTGGCCAAGAAAAGGGGGAGGCCAAACATAAGGCGCGGATACACTTCTGGTGAGAGTGTGGCGGCTTTATAGCGACCTAATTGGTCGATTAAAAGAGGGACGGACAAGCATGGGCGTGGTTACACTTCTGGTGAGAGTGTGGCGGCTTTAGAGCGACCTGATTGGTCGATGAAAAGTGGGGCCGGCAAGTATGGGCCCAGCCACAACTTATGTGAGCGTGGCTAATTTGAGGCGACACGATTGGTCGAGAGAAATATGGCCGGTTTAGGAAGGGGCGTGGCCAATGGAAAGTAGCGCCAGTTGGCCTAAGGCATGTCCACGCCTCCCTTTGCTGATGCGTCTCTCTGTTTTTTGATTCTGAGTAAGGTTTTGCACCTGCTAATCCATGGAGAATTAATTACCTAGTTTGCCTATGTTTAATTTCGACAAGCAAGGTCTGATATACTGCGCTAGGCGCAAAAACCTAACTTCTGCAAGTTAGTCAGGTCAATTGATTGAATTCTATGTGTTGACATAGAGTTCAATCAAGTTCATTGCCAGAGAGCAGCATGCTTTTTCTGATTGAATACCTTATGCAAAGACCTTATCCTTGATACTTGGAAATTCGTGCTACTCTGCTGCGAGTGAACACAAATCGTCATGCCATATCAACATTAAGGGTTCATCCGGAGAACATAGCATAAAAGGCATTCAAAGGAACTTATATTAAGTGATTATAGGCGAGGCGTCGAAATTTACAGAACATCTGGGATGGTTGCTACATTCGTCAGTCTGGATAAATTTCATGTAAGTATATTGAACGACTCAATAAATATGTCGGTGGAGAGGTTAGCACTCACGTCACCGTTTCCTTTACAGAGTGACGTCACATCAGATGTAAGGTTTTACGATTTCTACCCTAAGCTAAAAACCACCATCAACAAATATCCATATAACATTAAATAATATTTTGTTGGTATGGAGAGCTATTTTTATAAATTAAGCCCAAACTCTGATAGTTGCAAGTAGTAAATGTTTGAAGTCTAAAGAAGGATTGCCTAAGTCCTAATGTATAATCTAGAATGATGGTTATCCAAGATGTGTATTCTCAGTTATATGTAATTTTATACTATGTTTAGCGTTCAAAATCCGAAGTCGTTTAAGCAAGTCAAAAATATTTATTTTATAAAATATTTTATCTTTTTTTGAAGGCCACGCATTATGGTTAATCATAGGGGTGTGCAACGGTTGGACGGTTGCGGATTAGGGGTCACCCGCAACCAAACCGTAAAAGTTGCGGTTTTGGAAAATCAAACCGTGTCCGGTCCAATCACCATGGTTTTTTCATCCGCGGATCAACGGATGATACGGTCCGGTTGCGGATCAACCGCGGATTTACTCATTAAAAAAAAAAAAAAAAAAAAAAAAAAAAAACTAAGTTAAGAAAGATAGACAAAGAATGCAATGTTAATTCATTGACAACTTGGCATGTTATTCTTAATTTGTTTGGTAATGAAAATTATATGGGTCTTGAAAAGATTTAATTTATGTTTTATGTTCTTATCTCTTAATGTTTGGGCCATGTCATGTGACTAGAATTTTTGTTGGTGCTTTCGGTATTTTTACATTGTGCTAACATGCTTTAGAATCATGGTTTATATATAAAACCCAAAATTGTGGCTACACAAGCCCACGGAACTAGATAGGGAAGTTAAGGCCTTTACTACCTTACGGTGCGGTTAAAACCGCGGTTCTACGAATCCAACCGCAACCAAACCGCTAAACCTTGCGGATTTGAAAACTCAACCGTGTCCGGTCCGTAGCCTCTTGCGGATTGGTTTTCACCCGCAATTTTGCGGACGGTTGCGGGTAAAAACCGCGGTTCCGGTTTTTTTGCACACCCCTAGTTAATCATTTTGTTTGGTTGTAGTTTCAATATAGCTAAGCCAAAATAGAATACCACGCCATGTTAGAGATGCGTTTCTTGACTTAGGATAATGGAAACTTAGTTTCGGTACAAATAGTAAATACGGAAACTTACTTTCCATAACTGTTTATTAAATCCGATATTTCGGGTTTTAGATTTATAAATTAGAAAATCCCTAAGATTTAGGGGATATATTAAAATTTTAATACATAAGTTAAGTATCCCTAATTGAATGTAGGGCTTGGCTCAACTATATTGAGGTACCAATGTGTTCCACTCACTATCCAAGCCAATAAAATTTTACTAAATTTGAGCCCAACGATGCTTCATGCTAGTAGTGGTTAGGTTTCGCTGTAGTGTAGTTATAGTCAAGCCAAAGGCCCAACCATAATTCTTGGCCCAAGAGTATTTGAGCCCAACGATGCTTCATGCCAGTGGCAGTGGTTGGGTTTTGCTAAAATGTAGTTATAGTCAATAGTCAAGCCAAAGGCCCAACCATAATGCTTGGCTTATGAGTAAGATTGTCTCAAGCGACAAGCAAGAAAAAAGAAGAAGAATTAGATTAAGACCACAATTCTAAGTTATACTCGATAATTCACGGTGTCGGTTAAGTGGACCCGACTGTTAACAGATGATGCTGAAAACTAAATGTTCTTTTCTACTTCTTCAGGCCACGTATTTGTCAAACCAACCAATCTATACATTTCTGAATGACACGCCTCCTTTTGTGTCGGCCATCAGTTCTAGCACCTGACCAATTTCGCACATTCCAGTCTCACTTGAGATTTTGAGTAATTCTAAAATGGATGATCATCAAATAGTCGATGAGGATGACACTAACAGCTGTGTGGTGAACATTTATCCATTAAGGGGTTACTACTTTGGATCAAAAGATGCTGTTCTTCCTAAACACCATACCTACTCTGATCAATTACAGAAATTGAAATCCAAGTAACAGCTTTTTTCTTTTTCTTTTTTCATATATTTTCAATTATTCTGCAATTTAATTTTATTTGTGTGTTTGATTATTTTTCCAGTTATTCAACTAATGGGATGAGGGTTTGTGTGGAAGCAGTTATGTTGGTTAGTACTGAAATTTACTTCTTTCTGTTTCATAATTACTTTGGATTATAGAGTTTGTTGTCCTGATTTTTTTTTTTTTGAAATGGTAACGATTTTGGTAAGAACAGGTTGAATTGTTTAAACAGCCTCATTTGCTAGTGTTGCAAATGAGAAATTCTTTCTTCAAGCTTCCTGGTGGTCGATTAAGACTCGGTGAATCAGGTGATTATGCGTTTGCTCAACTAGTCAACGCTTAACAGCCAAGTAGAAGGGGTTTTCTTGTGAAAGTATGCCCCCAATTGTCCAGACCCATTATTTAGAGATTTTCGAGGATTTTATGATCTCACTAAAATTTTCATTTTTCAGAGATTGAAGGACTAAAGCGCAAACTGTCAAACAAGCTATCTTATAATGGAAATGGAGTTGATGATAATTGGGAGGTGAGTCTAGTATAATTGCTGCGTTTATTTTGAATGTGTACCATAAAATTGTATGGCACATTGAAAATCACTTGGTGTTTTATGTTTTCAGGTAGGAGAGTGTCTTGGAACATGGTGGAGATCTGACTTTGAAACTTCCTTATGCCCGTTTTTGCATCCTCACGTGAAGAGCCCCAAAGTAAACGTTTTCCGGTTAACATCTAATCAAGTTTCGAACCCTTTAATTAAACCCTGAATTCTTGATTGTTATAATGTCGTCTTTTGTATCTGTAGGAATGCTTAAAGCTCTTTCTTGTGAAATTGCCAATGAACAAGAGTTTCATTGTTCCAAAAAATCAAAAGCTTCTTGTAGTGCCAATTTTCCAAGTTCATGACAATTTTAAGGTACAATTTTGCCTGTAAGAAGATATTCTGGGTATACAAATATTGTTGTTCATGAATAATTGAAATATTGTGTTCTACAGACCTACGGCCAGATTATTTCGGAAGTTCCAAGTTTGCTATCAAGATTTTCCTTCAACATGAATAACCTATGAAATCCTTCTGCCCGCGCTCGCCACTATAGTGGGTTAAACGACATGAAACGTTTTCCGGAGTCGAAAATGGAACATGAAGCAATGAACGTACGAGCATGACCATGGAGTCAGTTGTTGAGGTTTGCCAAAAAAAAGAAGAAGGGGTTACTACTTTGGATCAATATTGCTTGGTTATCACTTTTGTACGATTTTAGAGTTGGCGGAACATAGATATTGGCTAGCTAGATAGATGGCTAGCAACTTAGAAAGTTTGAATGCTCGGACTTGTACTTGGTTATCACCTTCGTATATACTTTTCAGAGTTTGAAACGTGTAAATTTGGGTTTGCATATAATCTTGGATTTCATTGAATGTTCATCTCAAGGGGGTATGTGCAAAGGTTCCCGCACGAAACCAAAATTCCATTCATGATCCTTGTGGTTGCAGGATTTCCTACTACCACACCCCTCCAAGATTATACACTATTCTAACCAAATTTCATGATCAATTAACAAAGCTTTATTTATCTTTTTGATGAATCTTATAAAAGTAATATGAATACAAGGAAATCAAAATAACTCTGGACTTTCTCTCTCCAATTTGTTCTCATCTAACTCTCTAAAAAAGATCCCTCTCTTGAGACTTTGCTTGGTCCTTTATATAAAAGGTTATTATTGGGGCGTCACATTCCATTAGAGGGGCGTCACCTAATAGGACAAAACGGGTTACCCGTAAATAATTTCAAAAATCCCTTATCTCAAATAATTGTGTAATGACTAAACAACCCTTGTTTGGCTTTATTAATTAATTAAACCTAGCTACGTCCTAAATTACGCCTGGAAAATCAACTAAACCTAGGCGTAAAATTGGAATTACGCCCGAAATCAATGAACCTAGGCGTAAAATTGGAATTACGCCTGGAAAACAACTAACTAAACCTAGGCGTAAAATTGAAATTACGCCTGGAAAACAACTAACTAAACCTAGGCGTAAAATTGGAATTACGCTTGGAAAACAACTAACTAAACCTAGGCGTAAAATTGGAATTACGCCTGGAAATCAACTAAACCTACGCGTAAAATTGGAATTTTGCCTGGAAATCAACTAAACCTAGGCGTAAATTGGAATTACACCTGGAAATCAACTAAACCTAGACGTAAACGACATGCAAATCAAAGTTTACGCTTGAATTGAACTAAACCTAGGCGTAAGTTCTTCAAAAACTAAATTACGATTGAAAAATCTAGTACTGTACCAGTAGTAACACTAGCGAGAAAGTAAATAAAATCCTAATTTTACTTGATTTCATTCGATTAAAGCACAAAAACGGGTACAAAAAGATGTGTTTGTTTGATTATTACCTTACCTACACCATGGGTTGTTGTTGAGGAGTTTGAAAACATGATTCTTCAATTGATTGAATCAGTGGAATGAGTTGAGGATGAAGTTGAGGTTGATTGAGTTGTTGATTACCATCACTAGGATCAGTTTGCTTCTTCCTCATCTATTTTCAGTAGTTTTAATTGAAGGGTAATTTTGACAAATTGCTATGGAATCAAAATATCCCTTAACCAGATTTTTGGTCACCAAATAGCCAAGTGAAGCCTCTCTAATAGAGTGTGACGCCCCAATAATAGCCTTCTTTATATAGGATATTACATAGTGGATGACAGCTAAGCCAGCCTTTATTTTCGGATCTGATCTGCATCGTTCTCGCAAGCTTACAAGGGTTTTCTTCGCAAGGTAATCCAAATCTTCGCAGAACCTTCACACTTTCCTTATGACTAAGCTGACGTCATTCGCTACATCACTTCTCTAATCATTCTGCGATGGCCTTCACAACCACCCTTTAGTTAAAACTTCGCTCAGATATAACTGTTGCGAGATTCTGTTCCTACATCTTGCCTCTTCTCATGTCTTCTCTGCGAACAAGAGAATGATATGAGAATTTCTATCTCTAAATGCCGCAACCGCTCATTTTTCCCTATCTTTTTCCACCGACAACCTTCCTTGATTCCCGCGAAATAAATTATATGTGTTTCTTTTACCATTCATTTCTTGACACGTCTTTAGTAACCGTCATTTCTTAACCGTTCACATCATCTCTTCGCATTAATGAGTTTATCTTCTCGAGATTTCCTTCCCTCTATATATATCCTTCTTTGTCTTCTTTTGCTTTATTTTTACTTTCCTTTTTATTTTCTCTACAACTTTTCTTCATTGTTCTTCCGCAAGTTCCGCTTCTGCTACTGCAAAATTTTAGATCTTTTCTTCTTCTCCATTCCCATACTAAAAAATTCCTCCAAGTGGTCGTAAATATGGTAATGAATTTGAATAAATTCAAAAAGACTTTAAAGAAAAATGTTTTACATTATCCACCATTCCTGATCATGGCCCTAAATCCATTCTTTCTGCTAAATTATTTTCTGATCATCAGTGTAGCAATGAAGAAATTATAGTCTCGCTCGGCCAACTTCTTGCTGGTCTTCCTATCCCTCTTTATAACCCTAATTTTCATTTATTTTACGAAATTATTTCTCATGCGAACTTTTTGCGAGCTGTCTATCAACTGTGTGGAGATTGCATTCGACTTATACTCGAGTTTTCCCATCGCGGTGCGGGCTTGGGATCTCTTTATCTGCCAGAATTCAAAGATCCTAAATTCACTGATTTAGAAATCATCCCTAAGAAATATACTGTGGAGAGTTTCTTTGATAATTATGAAGTAATCACTATGAAGAAAGAAAGTACTCGCTGGGGAGTTCGCTTGAAGAAGAAAGAGAATATTTCCAGCGAAAAGGTGTTAATGCAAGATATTGACTGGCATTTTGGTACTAATAAAACTCCACGTCACTCAAAAGACGACAAATGGTGCGTCTTTCCGTTGACTCTGAAAGGACCTTACATCTCTGGTTCCAATGTGCTACCCGAGAATCTCGCTACATACCAACCCTGGGTATTTAATTGGCCCGAAAAGAAAGAAGAAGTATACTTTCAAACTTCGTTCAGTGTGTAACTCTCCATTTATTCCTACTCCATTCTTTTATTTTCTTATGAAATTATTAGGTTGAGAAACTGACAAAATACTACAACAAAACTGGGAAAGCAAGCGTCTTGACAGCATTGCGTGCAATCATGGATGAAGTAAGAAATATTCTTTTATTTTATTTTAAAAATATTGTTGCCTCTATTTCTTATCTTCATTCGTGTATGCAGGATGAAATTAGAGTTGTTCAAATCGCTGAAGAACCTATTAAGGCTGCGAAAACCAAAGGCAAAGATAAAGGTATTCTTCGCAAGAAGCAATCAACTGTCCCATCTTCAAAGAAATGAAGACTTCGCTCTCCCTCTCCTTCAAATCTTCAATCAGATGAAAGCTTGGATGAAGAATTTGAGACTTCTTTCGCAAATGAAAGTTCTTCCCCTGAATCATCTATGGCGCAATTGTCTGGCATATTCTCTGATTCTCTACAAGGGATAGGCAACATTCCTTTAACTAACATTTGTCGGGCACTTGCGAACATCTGTGACGCCCCTCTTTTGGATGATAATGAATCCCTTCACGGTGTTTCTAGATCTGCCACTCCAAGTTTCCTAAACTCGCTTGGTATTCTGGTAAACCTTCATTCCTCTAACTCGTTGTTAATTATAATTCAAAATTTATACCTTACTTTGATTTTTTCTTTTTATTCTTTCGCAGGCTAGAAAGGCTTCTGTTGATGGTGTTTTTTAAACAAGGGGTAAAATCGTAAAACCCCATGACCTAGTGTTACCCGCAACACATTAACTAAGAGCATTTAACTCGGTGTAAATAATTAATAGGGGTATTTTTCAAAATACCAGATTAGGTTTTCGACACGTAACCTAATTCCAAAACTAAGCCGCACACTACGCACCATGGCAACCATGCCAAACCAAGCCGCACTCTGCGCATCATTGGCAACAATGCCAAACCAAGTCGCACTCTGCGCACCATGGTAACCATGCCAAACCAAGCCGCACTCTGCGCATCATTGGCAACAATGCCAAACCAAGCCGCACTCTGCGCACCATGGCAGCAATGCCAAACCAAGCCGCATCTCTCGCACCATGGCGACAATGCCAAACCAAGCCGCACTCTGCGCATCATGGCAACCATGCCAAACCAAAGCCGCACTCTGCGCATCATGGCAACAATGCCAAACCAAGCCGCACTCTGCGCGTCATGGCAACCATGCCAAACCAAGCTGCACTCTGCGCATCATGGCAACAATGCCAAACCAAGCCGCACTCTGCGCATCATTGGCAACAATGCCAAACCAAGCCGCACTCTGCGCACCATGGCAACCATGCCAAACCAAGCCGCACTCTGCGCATCATTGACAACAATGCCAAACCAAGTCAAAACATCTTTTGCACACCATGTCAATAATGCCAAATCTCCCAGCCGCTATGCCTTTGGCACACGCCAAATATAGCGCCCTAGGCTTGCAAGACTTGCAACTAGGTCAACGTGGCCGCACGTGCCATTGGCACATGCCAATACGTGTCGCAAGCCATATTCCAAGTCGCTATGCCATTGGCACACGCCAAATATAGCGCCCTAGGCTTGCAAGACTTGTAACTAGGTCAACATGGCCGCACATGCCATTGGCACATGCCAATACGTGCCGCAAGCCATATTCCAAGTCGCTATGCCATTGGCACACGCCAAATATAGCGCCCTAGGCTTGCAAGACTTGCAACTAGGTCAACATGGCCGCACATGCCAATACGTGCCGCAAGCCATATTCCAAGTTGCTATGCCATTGGCACACGCCAAATATAGCGCCCTAGGATTGCAAGACTTGCAACTAGGTCAACATGGCCGCACATGCCATTGACACATGCCAATACGTGCCGTAAGCCATATTCCAAGTCGCTATGCCATTGGCACACGCCAAATATAGCGCCCTAGGCTTGCAAGACTTGCAACTAGGTCAACATGGCCGCACATGCCATTGGCACATGCCAATACGTGCCGCAACCATATTCCAAGTCGCTATGCCATTGGCACACGCTAAATATAGCGCCCTAGGCTTGCAAGACTTGCAACTAGGTCAACATGGCCGCACATGCCATTGGCACATGCCAATACGTGCCGCAAGCCATATTCCAAGTCGCTATGCCATTGGCACACACCAAATATAGCGCCCTAGGCTTCCAAGACTTGCAACTAGGTCAACATGGCCGCACATGCCATTGGCACATGCCAATACGTGCCGCAAGCCATATTCCAAGTCGCTATGCCATTGGCACACGCCAAATATAGCGCCCTAGGCTTGCAAGACTTGCAACTAGGTCAACATGGCCGCACATGCCATTGGCACATGCCAATACGTGCCGCAAGCCATATTCCAAGTCGCTATGCTATTGGCACACGCCAAATATAGCGCCCTAGGCTTGCAAGACTTGCAACTAGGTCAACATGGCCTCACATGCCATTGGCACATGCCAATACGTGCGCAAGCCATATTCCAAGTCGCTATGCCATTGGCACACGCCAAATATAGCGCCCCTAGGCTTGCAAGACTTGCAACTAGGTCAACATGGCCGCACATGCCATTGGAACATGCCAATACGTGCCGCAAGCCATATTCAAGCCGCTATGCCATTGGCACACGCCAAATATAGCGCCCTAGGCTTGCAAAACTTGCAACTAGGTCAACATGGCCGCACGTGCCATTGGCACATGCCAAACACACACGCTGGTAGCCTAACTTGCAAACCGTGGAACCTACCACCAAGGCATTCCGCACATGCCATGGGCACATGCCAAACACACACGCTGGTAGCCTAACTTGCAAAACCATGCAACCTACCACCAAGGCATTCCGCACATGCCATTGGCACATGCCACACGCGCCATTAGCAGCACCACTTGCACTCAAGGCGCAACCAACGAGATATCAACACAAAACTGGGGGATGCTTCTTTAGGGTTTTGGTTTGGCGGTCACAACTAAGAAAGCGTGAATAGGAATAAAGCGGTCAAATAAAATAGGAAATAATGGTGAAAAACGTTTTCACCCATTAAACCATGCGGTTACCACCTCCTCCCATTATTTCACCCTTTACTCTCTTCCTTCATGAGGCCAGGGTACGTTTCAATCTCGACTTGCATAAATAGGTCTTACCTATTTCCACCAGACAACAAGTCTCGGTCAGGAGAAATATACTACACTTACACTCTCAGAAAGGCAACTTTGCAAGCTCTCCAAAAAGCTTTCATCTCTTGCAAGCTTCCTAAGCTTCCACTTTCTGATACAAGTCGAGATACGACTCTCCTCAACACCTTTCTCCGCTTCCCTCCCCAAATCAACCCTTCTCCTCCACTTTGTGACCGAAGCAAGTCTAGAACGGCCATTTCTTGGTTTAGGCCGTACTTGTACAGATTGATCTCTCGAATCTATAAAGTTCTCACGTGCAGCACATTTGTTTAGGGTTTAAACCAGGTTTCTCACTCACCTACCGCATTTCACTCGAAATCGGCGAAACGATTTTCACCCATAAACAATTGGCGACCACAATGGCGGGAGGATTGATCTATCGGTTACAATACCAACTCCGACTCCCGATTTCGTTTCCCGAACGTCAAATCTCAACATGGTGGAACTCGGTCCGGAGCGGCTGCCGAGAACACCAAAGACGAACGCACCCCGATGTTAGCATCTCTCCCAATAACGTTGTTACGTCACCGCAATGACAACGGCAACATCGAATGCACTCCCTCAAGTGTAACACCGCCAATCACGGGGCGGAGCCGCCGCCTCCTCTGGCGTCTGCACAACCCTCCAATCACGGCAACGAAAATATCTTTTTGGGTGTCGCGCCACCCGATCACCGAGGCTAGAGCCGCGCCACGACCCCAAATGCTTCGTCTAGCATGGCGCCTCCGTCCACGACCAAGATCCCAACTACCCCGCCAACGGGACGACAAACCGGAGGGACAAGAGGAAGTCGCCCTTACGTCACCATCGCTGATCTGATGGAACGACAAGAGATGCTCGCCAGAGCCCAGACAGAGATATGGTTTCAACACGGGAAGGAGGTACTCATCTTTCTCAAGACCCCGACGGAACGACTACCACGTGAGTCGCGCCTCCGAGTCATTTAGGAACATCTCCAACAACCCCGACGCTTGACACCTCGGCGGAGCACGCCTCCATGGATGAGGAAACTCGCACTAGAATCCCATTGGAAAGAAATCAGCCACCCAACTTTGTCACTAGAGAAGATTTGGAACAACTCCTATGCAACAGAATCAAGAATGATGAGTTGGACGTGCATCATCACCAACCCCCTTACCCATCCGAAATACAGAGAATCCCTCTCCCAAGGGGGTACTCTTCTCCTCAATTAACCCATACGATGGTACCTAGGAATGCACGTGAGCATGTTTCTCGTTTCTGGAATCCCTAGGTGAACATGAATATAATCACGTTCTTCGTTTAAGGGAATTCTCAAAATCACTTCTTTGGAAGGGCGTATACATGGTACAACAAAGATCCCACCGAGCAAAGATTCCCAACTGGAGTAGCATGGTCACTTTGCGTTTTACAGGAAATACTTCTTCGTGTCTGAACAAGTTACCTTTTCGGACCTCGGAAGAATGTACCAGTGGGATAACGAACATCCGAATGATTTCGTCAAAAGGTTCAGGGTTCAAGCACTCGACTATCACGACCCAAACGTGACCGAGCAACAATTGGTGAACGCATGCATCAATGGTATGGTTCCAATCTACCGCGCCTGCTAGAAAACTTGCGTTTCCAAACGTTCTCGAACTCCATGAAGCCGCGGACGATCTGCAACAACGACCAAAGATTCTTGGAAAGAACTAGGCCAACTCGAACCGAAGCCGCGCAAACCCGCGGGAGTAGACGCCTCATCAACAAACAATTTAATGCTTTGGCTCATCCTCCGTGAACATAGTAAACGAAAGGGGAAAAAGGAAAGCCGCAACTACGAGCCACCAGCCGAAACGTGAAGCGCCGGCACAACGAGAACCCTCGCAACGGAAGATCGTCACTAAAACTCCTGTGCAGCATCGTGAGACCGAAGGAAATACCCTTGATTTCCCATTCCCCATCGAGGAGGTGATTGACCTCCTAGAAGCCTCAGGTTCAAGATGATGTCATTAGATTGCCACCACTCGGGACGGCCACCAATCGAGGCCGAGATGGCGAACCCCAAATCTTGCCATTACCACGGAGTTCGTTCACCACCCGACTAGCGATTGCAACAGATCAAGCATATTTTCAAAGAAAGGATAGAAGCGGGAGAACTCCAACTAGGAGACGAAAGAGTGCATCGAGACCCACTACCAATAAGAAATGCGGTTCCTCTGGGGACTCCGTACACGAGACCGTACAATCCATGATGCGACATGTATGCGAAATTCTCTATCTTTCCAAGGTTCAACGCCAAGATATTTTCGCAGCTCTCAATCGTGTTGTATCCGGCGAACGGCTTTTCTCTCCTCGGAATCCACGCCAAGGGCCCAAGCTTCCCAAATGTGTAAGTAGAGAACGGGGACTGCGACCACGTCCGTTTAAGAGGTAACGAATTTGACGACACGCTCATCGACATGGCCTCCTACCACAACATCATTACTTTCAAGACACCGAAGGCGCGGGATTTACAAAACAAGACGCTACCTATTCCCCGTCCGTGATTAAGGACTTGAGAGGAGAAGCTTTGAACGCGCATGGCTACATCAACTTAGAGATCGAGATGGGAGACGCTATAACACATAGCAAATTCCATATTGTCAAAGAACTAGATCACGACATGATATTGGGACGTTTATGGGTGCTTGACAACAAAGCAAAATTAGATGTACGCCCTCCGCCAACGTCCACGCCCGAAGGAAATTCCAACAAATCATCCCACTGGTTATCGCACCAATAAACTACTGAAGAAACCCAGACATCCGGAGAAGACTCGTTGGCACTAGCTCATGGTTTTCAAATGCAAGTAAGTCTGACCAAGCAACCTTTCCTGCAACCAGTCTTTCCTTCCCCCCTTTCCGTCATGGGGACTCGGCACGATTACTGGCACGAACGCTGTCAAGAAATGCGAATGAGAGGCTGGACCATTTGAACACTTTGCAAGAAGCTTGGAAACTTCTATTGAAGCCAACGAAGCCAAGACTCAAACAGTCGCACGACGTCTGAACCCGTTTTCAATTGGGGATGTAGTGGTCAAAGGAAGCACGTTTCAAGTTGGGAAGATGACAGTAAAAATGGATTTGCCCAGTGAAGGAGAAGACGAGCCGTATCTGGTTGCGGATACCCTTTTGGGAGGATATTGCAAGCTCATCAATGCAGTCACACCTGAAGGCGTGATAATTCACTCGCGATGGCTCAAGGAATCCAATCCATAAAAAAGGGGGGTTGTACTTCCCATTTACTCTTTTTTTTTTCGGTATTCCCTTTAACAATTCCTCTTAGTAGTTGTACTCCCCAAGATGAATACACCGTTTGTATTTCTCCCAGGGATTCCCTTCCGTCAAAAAAAAAAAAATATATATATATATACACCTCTTTCCAAGCAAATTCTCCGGATATCGAGAGAAATACATCGGATAAACCCCGAAAAACAAGCTGTGAGCCATCTCTTCCAAAAAATATATATGAAGCAAAATGTTTCTTGATGAAGAAGAAGGAGAAGATGAGTTTACCAATAAAAAAAAAAAAGGGGAGGCATCAAGGGAACTGAGCAGCTAACAGAAATAACAAAAGGGAGGAACTAGCCCTCGAAGGATGGAGCACAAGTCCCCTCGGGCAAGGCTATCTTCAAACACTTCCCCAAAGAATCCTTCGGGCATCAAAGGTTCCATTCAACGGTTTTAGCAAAGAACAACCTCAACATCCCATCCCGGCGCACCCACGAAGCCCGGCGGTGTCCTCCCGACGACTATTCCGGATACGCCACCATAACTCCTCCCAGTACGCCAACAACACCTTTGGCATCAACTTCAAAGGCTATTTCGCTGCCATCATATGATCCTTCAAAGGTTTTCTCGGCGACACTTCGGAGAAAGTTTTTGATTCATCCACATCGGGGTCAAGAGTCATGGCGCACTCCTCCATGCTCACCGAGCCCAAGAAAGTCTGAATATGCACCTGTTCTTCGCGGGGATATATGGAAGGGAGGTCCTTAATGATTTCACTAGCTTCGTGGAATGGAGACTCGGTCCCAACCAATGCCTCCTCAAGAGAAGAAGACCGATCTTCACCAAGTCCAAATCCTTCTCCAGAAGAGTTAAAGGCGCGACCATCCACAGAGGGTCCCATCACACACTTTGCAAAAGATAAAAATGATGACCCGGTTCTACCATATCTATGCACATGTAAAAGAGGATAACGCGAGCAGAGAAGAATACGAAAACATACTCCGTATGATCTTCTTAGCCCGAATGACCCCGGTTGGGGTGCTTTTGCAAGAATTAGACCTCGCGCCTTCACTTGGAGAACTTGGCTGGTTAGGAGATGATTCATCTCGTGCGACATGACAAAGAAAGAAACTCGACAAGAAGAACCCTTTTCTCAAACGAGGAGACGATGCAATTATTTTGGGTATAAATACGGAATCTTAAAAAAGGGAAAGAAAGCAATGAGGGACATAACGCTTCCAGTTTTAGCATGAATAATGCCCTAATTGAAGCCGCACGTGAAGGAAAGCAAGATAAGGAAACTTTGCTATCGGAAGAAACTCCCTCCTTGTTTACATCGGTCACGCCCGCAAGCACGCACAGCTTCCACACTTTGCGCCGGCCCCACCCGACCAAAGCACACGCAATTTCCCAAGTCACGCCCAAGCACGCACGACTTCCACATTGCGCCGGTCTCACCCGGCTAGCACACTCGGTTTCCCAACTCACGCCAACTTCCCAACATAACCCAAGCCGCACTAGCCCCACCAATTGTGCCCGACCTCCCAGGATTTGTGCAAAACTCCCGGAGCAAGGATTCCAAATCCTATTTATAAAGGTCGAGACAAGCCCCTCAATTCTCTTTACGGTTTCTTGTTGATAGTCCTGTCACCATCTTATGCTTACCTCGCAACAAAGCCCTGTTCCGAGCTAAGCGGGGGACTTAATGTTGATGGTGGTTTTTAAACAAGGGGTAAAATCGTAAAACCCCATGACCTAGTGTTACCTGCAACACATTAACTAAGAGCATTTAACTCGGGTGTAAATAATTAATAGGGGTATTTTTCAAAATACCCAGTTAGGGTTTCGACACGGAACCCTAATTCCAAAACTAAGCCGCACACTGCGCACCATGGCAACCATGCCAAACCAAGCCGCACTCTGCGCATAATTGGCAACAATGCCAAATCAAGCCGTACTCTGCGCACCATGGCAACCATGCCAAACCAAGCCGCACTCTGCGCATCATTGGCAACAATGCCAAACCAAGCCGCACTCTGCGCACCATGGCAGACAATGCCAAACCAAGCGCATCTTTGCGGACCATGGCAGCAATGCCAAACCAAGCCGCACTCTGCGCATCATGGCAACCATGCCAGACCAAGCCGCACTCTGCGCATCATGGCAACAATGCCAAACCAAGCCGCACTCTGCGCATCATGGCAACCATGCCAAACCAAGCCGCACTCTGCGCATCATGGCAACAATGCCAAACCAAGACGCACTCTGCGCATCATTGGCAACAATGACAAACCAAGCCGCACTCTGCGCACCATGGCAACCATTCCAAACCAAGCCGCACTCTGCGCATCATTGACAACAATGCCAAACCAAGCCACATACTGCACACCATGGCAACAATGCCAAATCTCCAAGCCGCTATGCCTTTGGCACACGCCAAATATAGCTCCCTAGGCTTGCAAGACTTGCAACTAGGTCAACGTGGCCGCACGTGCCATTGGCACATGGCAATACGTGCCGCTAGCCATATTCCAAGTCGCTATGCCATTGGCACACGCCAAATATAGCGCCCTAGGCTTGCAAGACTTGCAACTAGGTCAACATGGCCGCACATGCCATTGGCACATGCCAATACGTGCCGCAAGCCATATTCCAAGTCGCTATGCCATTGGCACATGCCAAATATAGCGCCCTAGGCTTGCAAGACTTGCAACTAGGTCAACATGGCCGCACATGCCATTGGCACATGGCAATACGTGCCACAAGCCATATTCCAAGTCGCTATGCCATTGGCACACGCCAAATATAGCTCCCTAGGCTTGCAAGACTTTCAACTAGGTCAACATGGACGCACATGCCATTGGCACATGCCAATACGTGCCGCAAGCCATATTCCAAGTCGCTATGCCATTGGCACACGCCAAATATAGCGCCCTAGGCTTGCAAGACTTGCAACTAGGTCAACATGGCCGCACATGCCATTGGCACATGCCAATACGTGCCGCAAAAGCCATATTCCAAGTCGCTATGCCATTGGCACACGCCAAATATAGCGCCCTAGGCTTGCAAGACTTGCAACTAGGTCAACATGGCCGCACATGCCATTGGCACATGGCAATACGTGCGCAAGCCATATTCCAAGTCGCTATGCCATTGGCACACGCCAAATATAGCGCCCTAGGCTTGCAAGACTTGCAACTAGGTCAACATGGCCGCACATGCCATTGGCACATGCCAATACGTGCCGCAAGCCATATTCCAAGTCGCTATGCCATTGGCACACGCCAAATATAGCGCCCTAGGCTTGCAAGACTTGCAACTAGGTCAACATGGCCGCACATGCCATTGGCACATGGCAATACGTGCCGCAAGCCATATTCCAAGTCGCTATGCCATTGGCACACGCCAAATATAGCGCCCTAGGCTTGCAAGACTTGCAACTAGGGTCAACATGGCCGCACATGCCATTGGCACATGCCAATACGTGCCGCAAGCCATATTCCAAGTCGCTATGCCATTGGCACACGCCAAATATAGCGCCCTAGGCTTGCAAGACTTGCAAGTAGGTCAACATGGCCGCACATGCCATTGGCACATGCCAATACGTGCCGCAAGCCATATTCCAAGTCGCTATGCCATTGGCACACGCCAAATATAGCGCCCTAGGCTTGCAAGACTTGCAACTAGGTCAACATGGCCTCACATGCCATTGGCACATGCCAATACGTGCCGCAAGCCATATTCCAAGCCGCTATGCCATTGGCACACGCCAAATATAGCGCCCTAGGCTTGCAAAACTTGCAACTAGGTCAACATGGCCGCACGTGCCATTGGCACATGCCAAACACACACGCTGGTTAGCCTAACACCAAACCGTGCAACCTACCACCAAGGAATTCCGCACATGCCATGGGCACATGCCAAACACACACGCTGGTAGCCTAACTTGCAAAACCATGCAACCTACCACCAAGGCATTCCGCACATGCCATTGGCACATGCCACACGCGCCATTAGCAGCACCACTTGCACTCAAGGCGCAACCAACGAGATATCAACACAAAAACGGGGATGCTTCTTTAGGGTTTTGGTTTGGCGGTCACAGCATGCAGCGTACACTACGCTCACAATTAAGAAAGCGTGAATATGAATAAAGCGGTCAAATAAAAGAGGAAATAATGGTGAAAAACGTTTTCACCCATTAAACCATGCGGTTACCACCTCCTCCCATTATTTCACCCTTTACTCTCTTCCTTCATGAGGCCAGGGTACGTTTCAATCTCGACTTGTATAAATAGGTCTTACCTATTTCCACCAGACAACAAGTCTCGGTCAGGAGAAATATACTACACTTACACTCTCAGAAAGGCAACTTTGAAAGCTCTCCAAAAAGCTTTCATCTCTTGCAAGCTTCCTAAGCTTCCACTTTCTGATACAAGTCGAGATACTACTCTCCTCAACACCTTTCTCTGCTTCCCTCCCCAAATCAACCCTTCTCCTCCACTTTGTGACCGAAGCAAGTCTGGAACGGCCATTTCTTGGTTTAGGCCGGACTTGTCTGGTTGATCTCTCGAATCTATAAAGTGCTCACGTGCAGCACATTTGTTTAGGGTTTAAACCAGTTTCTCACTCACCTACCGCATTTACCGAAATCGGCAGAAACGATTTTCACCCATAAACAACTTCTTATGCAGTTTCCTCTAACTTAGTTAGGAGATGTGAGAGATTTGAAAAGAAGAATTTCAAGCTTAATAAGATGGCAGAGGAATCTCGCAGCAAAAATGAAGAACTAGAAGCTGAGATTGCTGAACTTCCCAAGAAGAACAAACAATTAGAAATAGATTCCTCTACTCAACAAAATAAAATATCCATCCTTCAACAGGCGAATGACCAACTTTATGGTAAGTAGTATTTCTTCTTCTTCTCTAATCCTCTTCCCATAGTTTTCCCTTATTTGATTAATCATTTTTGCAGACATTTACGGTCTTTCTGATGAAGCTACATTTCTTCGCACCTTTCCCCAATCTATGGATGATGACACCATTCTCGAACGTCTTAATACTTATTTAAACTATTATAACAATGATAAAACAAATTCCCTTTCCTTAAATGAAATCAGATCTAAATTCCATCTCTTAGAAATTGACCATAGAAGCAGTTTGAAAATAGCTCACGATTTAAAACGCCGCTACCTTGATTCCAAAGATGATATTAACAAGTTGAGAGCTAAGATCCACTAGTAGAAATCAGCAGTTTCTCGACCGTTGAAGCAAGTCATTTAACTCGTTTTTATGACTTGCTTTGTCGGTCGAAGAAAGGGTCGCTGTTTGAGCGTCTTTTTCAACTGTGACGTGGCTAAGCGGGTCGCGGTTCAACGGCCGACATTAACGGTCAAGGTCTTATGACTGATCCCAAACGGTCCTTGATATACATTTTAATATAAAAAAATAGGCTCAGATTGCCTGGTTGAATCTCTCGCTTTGATGAATCTTTACGGCTGACCGAAAACCAAATTAAACCCAAATGACAACCAAATTAAAGTCAAATTAAAATAAAATTTAACTCAAATTGAAACCAAATTATACTCAAATGAGAATCGATTAAACTCAAATGGAAACCAAATTACATTCATTGATTCATGTTCAAATTACAAACAAAAAAAAAGTATTCAAATTACAACAAATAAAAGGTTCGTAGCAATACAAGTTCTTACAACAATAAAAGTAACTAAGTTCTAAGATTCGGTTGTAGAATGATAGATTAATAATGGTGTACCCGCACCGAAAAAATAAGTTCCCCATCGAGAGGTCATAATACTCAACTCAAAAATTGGACAACTTTTATCTTATCATTAATCAACTAATAATCGAAACATCAAAGAAAGACATACCACGATAGTGAGATAATCTTCATGTGTAGCAGCCTTGGTAAAGCGGAGACCAATAACGCAAACAAAAAATCAATAGATCATTTTTCAACACAAACAAATGTCAAAACCTTGATTACGCACACTGAGTTTGATCAAATAGTGCACTAACATAAGAAATAACCCGACGACGTCTAGAGAAACTAAACACTTTAACACATAAATGTGTCTAAATTGAAGACGCATAGCAAACTTTAAGGTCCTTAACAACCAAGAAGTCTGAAATATGATGGCGGACAACATACAATATGACACACGGGATGGCGAGACATTCAAATTTATATCAGTTCACCAAATTAAACCAATTATGGAAAAGTATAATAAGGTATGATATGCAAAGTCTTGAACAACTCCAATGCTTACCACCTTACGGATGCAATTTTCGTGAAAAGAACACCACACAACACTGTTTAACACCTAACACATTTCGAGAGTCGGTTAACACTAAGGAGATGTAACGAGATGACGAAAAGTCGGTTTTTGCAGGTTTAATGTTCAAGAGTCGGTAATCAATTCTACAAATCTGTAACTAACCCAAATGTTGAGTTAAAGCAACAAGTAATTAACGAGAGAAACAACACACAACACTTATAAACAGAATCCACTGGTTCTTGATCTTTGGATTGAGTATCTCTTTTCGATGAAAACCGTGAGCCGTAGTCAACTAGCGAGAATCGGGCCTTCCACTATAATCACTTCTACAACATGTATTAATCGGGAATGGCTAGCATAATCAAAAAGTTCAGCGCGTCTAAAGATGGTTATTTACGGATGTTAGTGAAATGCTAAACCGAGAAGCACAATAGAAGATTTACTATGCGAGAATACATGACTAATCTTATTTTGCTAAGACAATGATGATGGTATGAAAATGCGAGTGAAAAAAATAACGAAGTTAAAAGAAAAACTACAGGCTACAATAATTTAACAAATTATATACAAGATTGAGCTAAAATCAGCAAAGTAATGAAGAAACTTCAGCAAAGTAATGAAGAGAATTGCGAATATACATACCTCGACAAAACATTATGATTCCATATATTTCATGATCCACATTCAGGTAGTTCCATGACAGCATAAGAATTTGAATAAATGCTCAAATCTCAATGTACATAAACAATGTAAGAAAGTGTAGAGCACTCTATAAACTACTTTTGCAGCATAGACTGTAACTGAAATATAACCAGTTCAGAAAGTATAGACACTCTATAAACTACTTTTTCACTCTATAAACTACTTCAATAAAATTTAGGATGACACGTGTCAATCCATCTCAGCTCATTTGGTAGTAAGTGATACACTATGACATAGACAAAACTAAACTAAGAAAACAATTTCAGAACTTGCACTAAATTTGGTGTCAAACAAGCATAGGGACCCTAGAATTCACCAGCCACGTTACTAAGTTCTTTTTTGTTTATAACATTACTAGTTCTAGAAAAATTCCACTATATGATGTTCTTCGCAGGCATGCGTGTCTTAATAGAAATCAAGATTATATCATTTACTTAACCATATAATGCCTTCCTATTTCCTTGTTTTTTTAACTTTCAAAATTATGGCAGGAAAGGTAACTGATTCATTGTAAATTAATTTAAGAGACAAGGTTTACCTTTTTGTAATTAGGTGCAACTGTGTACATGATGCATATATGCCACAATCCATATTCAGGTAGTTTCCTGCCAACATCAAGAGTTGAATCAATGTTCAAATGTCCATGTACATAAAAAAGGTAACAAAAAAAAAAAGCAACTAAACAGGGAACTGAATAACAGTTTTACCTCAGCAACTCAGTTAAATTTTAAGCACAACAGATGCACAAACAATACCTGAATGTAGGTATGGTTAGCTATGATGAGCTAAGAACAACACCGTGCTCAGAAGTTCCAAGCTTTTGATCATATCCACCCTGGGGAAGTAATTGAGGGTTAATATTAATATGAACAGCTATGGCTTAACAACTAAGCAAACAGAAGAACAGGTACCTCAAACGGACAATCTTTAAAAACAGAACTGATATTTGGCGCGTATCGGACTTTATACCCCCAATATGATCCTTCTTCTCTGGGAGTGGAAGATGGCACAACCTTGCGCAAAGAATCTAGGCAGATAGAAATAAGAAGTTTTACACAAAAGTGGCTTAATATAGAGTGGCCTAAAATAACTAACATAAACTTTGAATCCAAAAATATAAATCACAATACGCAATTAGCGAGTCACACTCATATTCCAAGTTCAAATTAACAGATTAAGCTGAAGCAAGTGATGCTAGCAAACATATCAAGTATGGACTTAATTTGCAATATGAAAACGAATGAGAAGAACTAAGTCTTCGTGGACACATCAGAATTATCCCATGCTGACTAATCACACTCGTCCATAACATAATTGAAAAGCGAATCTAACTAGGCACCATCCATCAAAAAGAAACATCAAGAGTTTACATGTTTCCAGGAAGTGATCAGTTCCCATTGCACAATTTGGCAAATCAACAATCAGATGGAAACCAATCATACATCGTAAAAAAGTATCTTATGTGGTTTCTTGTTCATAACAGATGCAGTTGATTTAGAACGCCAAGAAGAAATCTCATTTTAGAAAGCTTGAAAATATCAATAACAAGGAGATTTTATTGTCCACATTCTGCACTTCTTTCTTTTGGCTTTCATGTTAAAAAAGAAAATGTCATCCTCGGGGAAAAAAAGATTCATCAAATAGCAACATTTGCATATAAAGTCAATAAACAATAACTCTTAGATAAAACTATTCCAAGAGGCGATTGAGAACCATACCTTCGTTAAACCAACATCGAATTGTGTACCGGTGTTATTGGGACCTCTTTCTTTCGTGTAACACTGCGGAGAGGCATTACAAGGTCAACTAATAATTCCATAGGTGAGAATGTTTTCAGTTTTCACAATAAAAAATAAAAACATCCAAAACTAACCTTCCCGATATGGACCCCATTTATGCTTATGCAAATGATGAGGAGCATCAAGGGGTAGTAACAAACCCTACGCAAAAATGCAAGCAGATTTTGTAAATTCATATCCATAAGAAATTACACAAATTTATACATGTCTAATACATACGTTATAGCACATTTTTAACTGACGAAAATGTACCACAAATCTTAAGCTTGTATGCATATGAAAAAGCGCACGTCTCAGATACTGAGATGTCTCTAAATACTTTAATATTCTTATAAGAAACTGTGAACCGCTCTCATTACCATCGACATCTTCTTTCATTGCTAACCTCAAATCATAATCTGAACCACTATTATTGTCAAATATCACCACCTGTTTACCCAAAACAAAATCCCTCTCATAAAAAAATTTCACTTAACTCTTAAATCTCTCGAGTTTCTAAATAAACCCACAATTCCTATTTCCTTAAACCCTCAATCTAATCATTTTTTTATCGAAAAAATGAAGCCCTATGATCAACTCCACTCATTTTCCCTTGAAGACGAATCCCTAGCTACAACAATAAACGAAACCACATACTGTACAATCTTTAAATAATCTTTGGTTATTTTTCTGATAAATTTTGAGATTTAAGAACTACAAAAAAAAAAAAAAACATTACAAAACAAAACGAAAACCTAATTAGAATATAGCACTAACCTCGTCGACTCTGAAATTGTAGTTGCACGAGCTATTTGACCAGGTGAAAGCAAACACTTCAGAATGTAACCATCATGTGCTTGTAGTTTATGAAGCGGCTCAAAATTTGTCATAGTCTGCATCATAATACGAATGCTTAAGATTAATCAAAAAAGGCTCAGACTCTTATCAAAATAGTACATGCCTTTTTGTTAATAAAATTAAGAACATATATTTTTACAGAACTAATATGAAACATGAGTCCCACGCTGCAAGCGCCAAACATAACAAGTTCCATTATTGTTTGCAGCAACAACTAAGCTTCCATCCCACATTACTGTGAGAGATCGTACGGCCATATCCACCTTATGGAACCTGAATTATACTGTAAACTTGATAAAAGGTTATGTCTACAATTACTTCTGATCATAAGGTAACAGCACTGTTACTGGAAACCAAAAATGTTCAACACAACAATAAAATATCCAGTACATACCAACTCACAACTGCATGAATTTGCTGTCAAATCCCAAACACGAATATTTGCAGTTCCACCAATGATGAATTTCCAACAATTACAAACCAAGGCTTAACACAATCAATTTGAGCATCAACCCCAGAATTTGACCACATACTACAACTCCATTTGAGCAACAATTGCAAAGCTTAACTACAAAAATCACATGCATGGGTCATTCTTGAGTATCAAAACCCATTATCTCAGGCTAACACAACATACAATCACTCATTTTGAAACCCACACTAAAATCCTCTTCAAACACTAATAATTATTAATCAAAATCAAATCAAATCCTCTAATTCGGTGAAAACTGTACATCAAAAAATCAAGAAAACAAAAATCCTAACTAGAAAAACCCCTCAAATCAACCCTGATTTACTAGTCATACTGAAAAAACCAAAAAACATGAAAAACAAATAACCCAAAACTAACAAAAATGGTGTAAATAGAGATATAGATAGAAGGAGAAGAAATATCCTCACCAGGATTGCACTGCGCGAAAAATTCTTCCACATCTACAATCGCACAAAACACAAACTGAAACGAATTAAAACCAAAACTCATAAACCCTACAGTAAGAAAAAAAATCAAAATTAAAATTAAATAAAAAATTGAAGATAAATTGAATACTAACCAGAAATAAGAGCTTTAATCTTTAATTAGGGGATTCAAAGTCATCGAACTCCATAATCTCATCATCTGAAGCAGGAACTATTCTTCGATCTCCATTTTTGAAAATCGACAAAGACCCTTTCAAATCTGATTTTGCAAGAGCAAACTATTTCAAATCAAGAATAAATAACATAATTAAAACATTCTAACTCATCCAAACAATCGATCCCTAAAAAATGTAAAATCAAAACCCTAACCCCAAAATTATAATACAAGAGAAAACCAAAATAAAAAACTTACCCTGTATCATATTCATTGTGAATCTCTAGTCAACAACACTGTGAGATTCACTGGTCTAAGATTGTTTAGATTCAACCCCATGTCTTCTCCTACTTCCTAACTAAACACCTTCACCTCTATTTCTAGTAGCATCGAAAATAAAAATTCTAGTATTCTATTAGACATGATTATCAAACCCTAAGAGAAATGGGTTAGAGAAGGATTTGAGGTGCGGCTGTGAGAAGCTGAAAGAGAACTGAGTTTCGTTCTCTTTTGATAGGGAAAAGATAAGAAATGGGTAGGGAAGAGATACGCATGAGGTGGTCAAAATAAGAAATGAGGTTAGATTAATCCAGTCGTTCACTTCAGTTCGGTTAATCGTGACCATCAAAAGGTTGGGCCCAGGAAATCCTAAACTATAGGAAAAGCTAGGATCATCGGTCACAGTGTTGGTCAAAGCACGAGGAATAAAATAGTAATAAAAATTATTATACAAGGACGGTTTTTGACACTCCAAGGTCTGCTCCGCATTTTTATTAGAGGAAGGACGGTCTTGACCGGTCCACGGTCCGTTGACCGTCAATGAGGGTCGAGGCTGTGGGTCTTTTTAACCCCCATTTCCACTAGTGATCAGTGATCTTATAGATGATAAAGATCGCATCACTAGTCAAGGTGCTCAAGCTTTAGAAAAATTTCACAAAACCTTTCTCGAAATCCAGCTTGAACGAGATGAAGTTAACCATAAGAATGCCATTTTTGTCGAAAGAGAAAATCAGATTCGTCCTCGTCTTCTTATAACTAATGATGATGAATTCGCTTGGGCTGCAAAAAATCTTAGATGATGCCAGAAATAATTTAGGTGTAAATGTTAGTCTCCAAGCCGATCATTCATCCTTGATCAAAGATATGATCTCTAACAGAGAAGGTTGCTAACTTTACTTTCTTAATGGTTATCCTTTTTCATAACCTTTGCTTGAGTTATTGATATGTTATTGTATATTCGCAGAGGCTGAGAAGGACTTTTGCAAAAGAGTTGAAGAATTGGAGACTCAAACTAAATCTCTTGAAGTAGAAAAGATGGAACTCGCAGAAGATTTATCTACTCGCAATGATAAATGCCATCGGCTCAAGAATCAGTTGAAGCTCACCGTTGCCAACTTCGAGAATGACATTCTTAATTTTCGCAATCAAAATATCAAGAAAGTCTGCGATGATAACCGCAATTCCCACTCTATGTATCCCTGCCTCTTAGATGAAATTCCTTCGAATGTATCACTTCCAGACATTTCGGATAGTGACGATAGTGAAGAAGAAGAAAAAGTTGAAGAAGATATTGATGATGAAGAAGAAGAATCGAGCAAGAGATAATTGTCCTTTTCTTTACTAACTTTTCGTCTTTTTGTGACGCCTGTACATCTTTTATTCCTTGATCTTTATGTAAATTTGTCACTACGATCCGCTTCAGTTTCCAAAATCTCTCAATATAAGTTTTCTTCTTTTTGCTTTACCTGTATATATTCGAAAAGCAATCCTTGTTCTCAACAATAATCAAAGATTAGTAATCAATATATAATCGACATATATGCATTAATCTATCAGGTGGAAGCAAATAACATTTGCCTTTGTTAAACATTCCCATACTTGCCTCTGTTATTTGGTTTCAAATGAGAGAATAATCATGCCGCAATGGTGTACAAGATTCTGTGTGTCATTTTCGCTGTCTTATTTGTATTTTTCTGCGAAATCTCGCTATGATAAATTCGCTATCATATGTATCTTGGGATTTTCCGAAATTCCATTCAATATTATTCTCTTGTGTGGTCTTATCTTGCCTTCCTAAGTAAAGGTCTTGTTTTGCCACTCTTTATATTTGCGACAAAATCGCAGGACGTCTTTACATTTTCAGGTATTGACCCATTGATCTTGCTTTATCATTTTCTTGTATTTTTGCCTCAGCATGATATTTTTCATGCGACAATATGACAGGCCTAAATATTCTTGCGAACGTAAAGCCCCATGACATTGTCGTCTTGCGACAAAATCGCAGGACGTCTTTACACTTTCGTGTACCGACCCATTGATCTCGTCTTATCTTTCTCTAGTATTATTACCTCTGCAGGATCGTTGCACAAATATTACAAGTCTTAATACTCCCATGAGTAAAAAGTATCATGACATTTGCGTCTTTGACACTTATCAGCTCCCTAATGGAGGGTGACGCCCTTATCATCTCCCTGGTTTCCCCTTCAAGGAGACGTACCTCTACCAAACAAGGTTGGATCCTCCCATCCGGTCTTACCAACAACCAGTTGTTTTCGCGGCTTTTTATCCCTTCGCCGATATGGCTCATGGTTACAAGACCGCACCCTAAGTGGAGTTTTATTCGGGCCGAGTGCATCATAGCCAAGACTTTCCAAGAATGGCCGAGACGCTTCAAACGCCCCAGGCACTCTTGGCTCAACCGTGTACCTCGGCGCCTTGATCGAGTTCTTCACTCCTTAAGAGAGAGCTTCGTACCTTAGTCGCCCAACCTAAGTCATAAGCTTAAGCTGAGAATCCAAGGCGCCTCTCCTGGATGGGTTTAATAACCCCAAGTCTCCATGACCCAGGTTCCGGGGTGGTGTAACCTTTCCCTGAGCCATGTAATAGGTCTCACCTTCAATGACGCACTTTAGGTCTAACATTTGCCTCTTGCGAAATTTTATTCGCGAACTAGGGTGTACGCCAAAGTTGGGTGCCTCTATCTTTTTTGTCTATTCTCGTATTTTCTTTTTATTTTCTTTGTAAAATTCATAATTCTTGCGAAATTATCGCATTTTTCATTCTTATGAATATAACTTCTGCGAAATTAACGCAGGTCTTCATTCTCACTGCTGTAAACTTTTTTTTTTTTTTTTTTTTTTTTTTTTTTTTTTGAATACATCCTTTGCGTTCGACTTTGTTTTCTTCTTTGCTCAACTTCATCAATTTCATTCTCATTTCACATTTTGAGCTTATTACTTTTGTCATCTTGTGTTTGTGCTTCCTTAAGTTCTCGCACACTATTGATGATCTTATTTCGCAAAACATTCTTTACTTGTTTTGGGTCGTCACCATCTCTTGTACCATACTTCTGCAGATATTTTTTGTCATACACTGCAGTTTTCACTCCTTCTAGTTCATACTTTCCTTCTTCAAGCACCTTTGTTACTATGTATGGACCTTCCCATATGTTCGCATGTTCATCTCCATCATCCTTCTGAAAAATGGGCAGTAAAAGTAATACCAACTCTCCTTTGCGAAATATTCGCTTATGCTCATTTTAAGCAACCATTGCTTTCGCAGAAATCCCTTCTCTTCCATGTTCCACTGCGTCTACCATCAATCGTTCGCCTCTTTGCTTTTCTCTGACATTGTGCTTCCAGTTGATCTTTTTAGTTACTCTCTCTTCACATTTTTCTACGTCGACTGCATGACATTTTCTCCCTTCAACCCAATCTCCTCTTATTATTCCAACACCACTAGGATGAGGGAACTTAATGCATTGATGGAAGGTTGAAGCTACTGCCAGAATCCCATGCATCCAAGGTCGACCAATCAACGTGTTGTATGGTGACTCTACATCAACAACACAAAACAAAATTTCGGAAGATAATCCCTTCAAAGGAATTCGCATGGTAATCTCTCCCTTGGACTTGTTCGCAGTACCATTAAAACCATAAATCTTTTAAGTCGAAGGTATCAAATCTTCATCCTTCCCCCTATAGTTTTGTAGGTATGGTAAAATTGAATATCCACAGAACTTCCAGTATCAATCAATATTCTATTGATCGCCCAAGAATCCTCAGCTTCATCATCTTCATCTTCCTTTGGTTTCGGGTTGATATCTAACTTTACCATTAAAGGATTATCATGCATTTCTCCTCCTTCGGGAATTTCTTCGGCTGTAAAGGAAATAGGTTGTTTCTGCCATTCTTTTAGTGGTGAGACTTTTGCAATATTCATAATTTCTTTACCGTCAACATCTCTTGCGAACACCCAGCTCAGAACATTATCATGAAAATCCTCTGTTGTTTTGTATGAATGTACAATAGAATTGCATAATAAGTTTTTTGCTTTCGACCCGACTTCAATTAAAAATGTATCTTCTCTTTTCGCTGCATTTTCTCTACGATCTTCTGGTGGTGGTGGTATTGGTAAAGGTTACGGTTGTCTTATCAAAAAATGGTTCAACTTGCTTTGGTCTATCATTTTAAGGATAATTCTCTTTATATTTCTACAATCATTTGTGGAATGTCCATGAAAGTGATGATATGAACAGAATTCATGAGTTCTGTATTTCGGTGGTGGCTCCTTCCCCATGTTCCAAGGTGATGGGATATTTTACATCAAAATTATGGCTTCCCATATCTTTTCCACACTAGCATTTAAGGAGGCATTATTATTTCTTCCCATACTACCCTGTTAGATCTTTGTTCCCTTTGATAGTTATTCTTCTGTCCTCCATAAGTTTCTTGAGGTTGATCAAGTCTCTGAATCTTGTTATTTCTGCCACGATTATAGAACCTCCTCTCTTTCTCGAACTCTTCTTGATCTCGACTTCCCATCGCAACCAACTTTTGTTGACCTTCGATTTCCATAACTTTTCACAAATCTTGTGAAGTACTCGCCACTGTGTTTGTTAATCTGGGCAATAAGCTAGCATTCGCAATTGTTGAGCTTGTATTCGCAACTGGATACGACTCCATCTCATTTTGTCTCTCCTCAAGAACAATGTATTCCTCTTGGAACTCTCGCAACTCAGTCATTGTGATAGTATTCTTGATCCTAAATATTTGAACATACAACAGATTTGTTGCGAACATTGCATTAATGAATGATAAAATAAGGTACCTTTCATCCACATGGCCAGCCATGTTACTACACATTGTCTTCCACCTCATAGTTATGCTTCAAAATTTCGCCAATTCTTTGTTTCAATCCAAATACATCTTCAATACCAGGACGCAATGAATTGTTACTTATGTAAGCTCCTAAGAACACCGTTTGTAGTTGATTAAAAGATGTTATGGTATCCTTTGGAAATCCTTCAAACCATTGTAACGCCTATCCCATTAAGCTTGATGCAAAGTATCTGCACAACACAGCGTCATGGTTCTCCCATTGCAGCATGCATCTCACGTAAGCTTTGATATGTTGAACGACACAAGTTGTCCTATCGAAGACGCTGGTTAATGTAGGTAAGTTTCATTTTGGCGGTATTCCCCTTAACTGTACTTCTAGTGTAAACGGCGTCTTCGCAACTTCCTCTATTGCTTCATCCAATTGTCTTCTACCTCGATCTCTTCTATTACTGAGCATTCCCATCATCACTGCCAATTCTCTTAAAAATTTTTCATTCGTTCCTGACCCTTAGTCCATTGGTCTCTTTAATCTTGCTTCTCTTCTTCTACGTTCATGTTTATCTTGTCTTGCGAGTTTTTGTAATTCCTCTTCATCCTCTTCTTCTCGCCGCCCTCTGCGATCTTCTCTTTCACCCCTTTCATTCATTCGCACGTGGTTGCGTCTTTCATCTTCTCCTCTGTGCTCTGGTTCATTCCTCGCTATTTATCTTTCTCGCCTTTCAATCCTTTCTCGTGTTCTATCTTCTTCTTCATTAATATTATCATTGTTGCGAATCCGTTCGCGCCTTCTTTCCCGGTCATCATCATTGTTCTGACGTATAGCCTCCTGAAACTCTTGTTCTTTAATTTCTGCCCCTCTTCTTTCTCTTTCGCAAGATATACGTGTTTGTTCGGCATTTCGCCTCTCAATCTCATCCTCCACTTTTTGTTGATTCCTTTGCACTTCTCTCCCATATAATATCCTTCTTAATTCCTTCCTCCCGGTTTTCTTCGCCATCTTGATTATTTCATTCTTGACGTTTCTCATTCCTCTGATCTCTATTATTTTGTTCAATATGATAATTTTCATCACGTTGAATGTAACGATCTTCAGCTATTTCTCTCTCTTCTCGATGTCCATCACCAGGATTCTGTATATCTTCTTGAATGTCCTCAACAACACCTACTTCAAGCGAATCTCGTCTTTCTTCTCTTCTAATTGATCTTGAATTTGATCTTGTAGTACTTCTCGACCTTGTATTTTGTAGTCTTATATTTTCCATTCTCAACTCATGATTTTGTCGTGTTAAATTTGCACGTTCTCCTGCTTCTAATCTCCTTTCTTCAAATATCCTCTGTCTTAGTGACTCTAGTGTTTCATTCCCCTCTTCTCCATGGATTATTCCTCCTTCTACTCGCCTCAATTGCTGTGTTTCTTATATTCCCTCTGTTGAGTCCGTCCTCCAAGTGTGTACACTGACTCTATCGTAATCAATGTTTCCACCTTGTATTGGTGTCTGCTGAATTGGGAGTTGAATTCGTTCTTCTCCTTCATTTCTTGTTCCCATCCTAGAAGATTCTCCCATTTCCTTTCTCCTCCTTCCTGCAATTCTTGTGCTTCTCCTTACCATCTTTTCAATTTTAGTGATCTCTTACCAATTTCACAAATTCTTCACCAATCTCTTAAAACCTTCTTCAAATCTCTCCCTGTTTCTAGCGCCAATATGTGGTTGCAGGATTTCCTACAACCACACCCCTCCAAGATTATACACTATTCTAACCAAATTCCATGATCAATTAACAAAGCTTTATTTATCTTTTTGATGAATCTTACAAAAGTAATATGAATACAAGGAAATCAAAATAACTCTGGACTTTCTCTCCTATTTGATCTCCTCTAACTCTCTAAAAAAGATCTCTCTCTCGAGACTTTGCTTGGTCCTTTATATAGGATATTACATAGTGGATTACAGCTAAGACATCCTTTATTTTCGGATCTGATCTGCGTCGTTCTCGCAAGCTAAGGGTTTTCTTCGCAAGGTAATCCCAATCTTCGCAGAATCTTCACACTTTCCTTATGACTAATTAAGCTGGCGTCATTCGCTACATCACTTCTCTAATCATTCTGCGATGGCCTTCGCAACCACCCTTTAGTTAAAACTTCGCTGAGATATAACTGTTGCGAGATTCTGTTCCTACAATCCTTACGACTCTAACACTATATTATTTACGCAACTGCATTCCGTTAATTAACATGTTTTATGGGTGGTCAAGGTAAGTGTACTAGTCCACAATCCGAAGCTGATCGTTATTTATTTTCTTAAAATTTTAAAAAATTTAGTGCTCATGAGTTTCGACTTCAACTCAGGGGACTCGTATTATCATCCTAATAGCTTTACTAATGTACTACGGTGACATCGGCTAAATATTAGAAATCTGAGCTGTTGGCATAAACTCAATTCCTGTTGGCATAAACTCAATCATGCCGTGCCGTTACAGGTGTAACATGTTTTATTCTGGAAATGTCTCTCCTTAAAAACAAAGTTGCATCAGACGACTTTTTTATTTTTTCGAGTTGGTAATATAGTTGGCTTAGTCTAATTATTTTTTACCTCTTAATCCGGACATTTGTCCTTTTTGTTAACACATGTTTTGTTTTCGCTTCTCTAAGACCAATGCAAATTGTGACCACATCAAAAAAGAATCTGTACCTGGACTAATGTGGTGCCGGCACCCTAGTTAGCAATTCGGGATACGGGTAGTAGTTCGGGAGGCATATGTATGGGAATTATACGGATTCGCATAGGTCGGATTCGGTCAAAAATTCGGTCAACGGTTCGTTGTTCGGACAGTAGTTTGGAACGACATACGTACGTGCATATTCGTTTTATAAATGTGAGTTCGGTACTTAAAATTCGGCGTACATATATGATAAATTGATAAGTATTATGACCTTATTACGAGACTAATTTTATTTGTATACATTTTAGCGTGATTATTTAACAATAAGTAAACAATTTAATCGCATAAATGTATTATAAAACGAGTTTATAGACTTTTAAACAAAAATTAATACATAAAACACTGGTTAAACAACTACCAATAGAAAATTTTAACTAAACAATTGTATTTTAATATAAAGTATATACAATATAAAACAAAAATCAATCAACACAACTCTGGTCAGAGAGTTACCCTATGGGAGAGCGAGGTTGGGCGCGAACTAGGTTCGGAGTTCTAGTTCGGAAATATCATTCGGATTCGGTCAGTTCTGATACGTTCGCGAATCATACGTGTGGTCCATATGATCCGCGAACTAGGTTCGGAGTTCAGATAGTTCGAAAGTATCATTCGGATTCGGCCAGTTCGGATACGTTTGCGAATCATTCGGAGAATTACTAACTAGGGCCGGCACACCATCCTCAAAGATCCCAAATAGATAAATAGTAGATTAAGATTAATTATTGATAATACACAAAATTGGCTAAGCTAATTCTTATCTCTTCATCTGGACCTTTGTCTTTTTTGGTACGTTTTGGCATCTCTGAACAAATAAATCGTGACATAAGTTTGAGCACAGAGAGAATCAGTACAGCCGATCAAATAAAAAAGAAGAAGAGAGAATCAGTACTGCAAAAGGGAGGAGCTGAACATATGATGCGCAGTTTGATTGAGATGAACGAAGAAAGAGTGTGTGTAACAGGTGCAGGAGGATTTCTTGCTTCTTGGGTTGTCAAGTTTCTCCTCTCTAAGGGCTATATCGTGCATGCAACCGTTAGAGATCCAAGTAATTAACTTTCTTATCTCTGTCTTGCTTACGATAGTCTAGCCGATCTCATCTCCTTCATATATTTAATAGCCATTAGAGATCCAAGTAACTTGATGAATATTCACTTGTTAACTTCAATTGATTGTAGTCTCTTTTTTCATACTAAATGGTTTAAATCAGGACTTGTTATGTTTGACATTAATAACATTTTTCAGATGCTGAAAATTGCTCTCATTTGAAGAATTTGGAGAACGCCGCGGAAAATCTGCATCTCCTTAAAGCAGATTTGCTTGACTACAACAGCCTCTATGTTGCCATTACAGCATGCAGGGGCGTTTTTCATGTTGCCAGTCCAGTGCCTTCAACTCCTGTGACCAATCCCAAGGTAAGAATTTCTGCGTTGAATTCCAAATTCATTCTTTATTTAATTCTATAAAAGGCTTTTATCTTAAATAATTTGTGTATTAATATGGTGGCATCTATCTTTGCTTGTTCTAGGTGGAATTGTTCGAGCCCGCTTTGAATGGTACATGTAATGTACTAAAGGCATGTACTGATGCGAACGTTAAAAGGGTTGTGGTTGTTTCATCTATAGGCGCAGTTATGTTGAACCCGAAGTGGCCAAAGGATCAACCGATGGACGAGTTGAGCTGGTCTGACAAGGAATATTGCAAAATGATTGAGGTAGGCTATAGGCATGGCATATTTATAGAGTAGCTGCACAGGTAACCCGTTTCTCTGAAAAATATAAGTAATAAGGCTTAAGTTTACTTAATCAGGGATTTCAACCCCCTCTCCCTTTTATCCTGTACAACTTTAGAACTTAAGCTCCTTACTTGTCGCTGGTGCCAGGACTGGTATTGTCTCTCCAAAACAGAAGCAGAAAACGAGGCTTGGGAGTATTCAAAGAAGAATGGTCTAGACTTGGTAACCGTTTGTCCGTCACTGATTATTGGGCCAATGTTACAGTCTACGGTGAATGCCAGTAGCTTGTTTCTTGTCAAGATTCTGAAAGGTATGTTCCCTATATTCACACTATTTCTTAGGTAAGTTGTATCATTTAATTTCTCGATCCAAGTTATAATGTAAGTTCTATGATGAAATCAGATGGGGTAAATAGTGACCAGAGGATGGTAGATGTGCGTGATGTGGCTAGAGCAATACTACTGTTATATGAGAAGCCGGAGGCAGAAGGGAGATATATATGTTCTGCGTATATGGCCGAAACACGAGGTTTGGTCGACAAGCTCAAGACCATGTATCCAAAGTACAAATGCCCTAAGAGGTAAGAAACATGTTGAAATCCTTAAAATGTTCTACTTTTTGTTGAAGTAATTTTGTAATTTTTGGCAGCCATACTGGTTTTTGAATCGTGTTCATCCGCGTGTTTTTTTGTTTATCCTTTTTCTCCATCATCACAGAATTACTGAAGTTGAGGATCAACCGAAGATGAATTGTGAAAAGTTGCAGAAGTTGGGTTGGGAATACATAACACTTGAAGAAAGTCTTGCTGACTCCGTTAAATGCTATCAAGAGAAGGGCATCTTTGATTGTTTGGCTGTGGAAATGATTGACCAAGTTAATTAGCAATTGAATAGCTGGGACTTGGTCACTTGGGAGAGAATTTTAAGTATTTCTCGTATTTTAATATATATAGTTTGGCAACGAGGTCGATTACACATCGGTGGTGGGAAGCCTAGCAACAAGCTAGGCACCAACACCCTAAGTTCATATTTTTTAATTATATTTCTCATAAATATGCACTAAAGAACTTCCTAAGTTCATCATATAAAAACTAATTACCATATTGTAACAAAGTTTTTTGTTCTGGTATTTATCTTTTATCTTAATATAGAAAATCCTTCCTTAATGAAGTTTGTATTTCTTTTTTTTTTTTTTTTTTTCTGAAGCATGACATTTATTAAAAGAAATTAATTTACAATATGCCGTGGGTATGTAGTACCCACTGAGTCGGAAAATAAGATTTGAGTAATAAAAGATGGGATTGCCTGGTCCCATATTTTGGTTGATGAGTTTCCTGCTTGACTTCCATCTGCCGCGTGATAGGCTAATCCGTCGGCTGCCTGGTTTCCTTCTCTGTAGTTGTGCTGGATGGCCGCTTGCGGGATCTGTTGGAATCTCATTTTTATTTCTTCAATCATTCCTGATATGTGCCAAGGTGGAGGGGTAGATGATTTGATGAAACGTATTAGGTTTTCTGAGTTGGTTTCAAAGATAACTTTTGGTCATAGTCTTTTTGTTGTTGTTCTTGTAGCTAAAAGCATCGCCCAGGTTTCCGCAGTTAAAGCAGTCGTAATTCCTAGTGGTTGAGCTAGAGCTAAAAGAGTTCGTGCGTCTGAATCCCTGCAGATGAATCCTGCTCCTGCAAATCCTGGGTGGCCTCTGGCTACTCCATCTGTGTTAATTTTGATCCAGTTGATGTTTGGCATTGTCCATCGTAGTGATATTGTGGATAATCCCTTATCTCTTATTAGGTGATTAAATGTTGGTGTATCTCCTAGAAGAATTGGTGGTGCGAAGTGAATGGCTCGGTAGTATTCTTGTTGCAGTTTTTGTGCCCAGGCTAGGATTTCTTCCGAAGTTGTTTGCTTTTGTTGGTGTATTAGCTCATTTCTAGCTAGCCATAAAGTTCAGAAAAGAAAACAGCAAGAGGAGATTACCGACGTCGATGCAGGTTGTTGGAGGATTTGGGAAATGGTTGTGTGTTGTGTTAAGGTGAAAGCTTGGAGGGGATTGGAGTTAGAAGCATTTGTAGATTGATTAGATAAGGTGTTCCATGAATTAGTTGCCGTTGGACAATGAATTAGAATGTGACTTGCTAATTCTGGATTTGTGTTGCATCTTGGGCATATGTCTGAGTTGGTCAAATGGATATGGTGTAGGAGATAGAAGGTTGGTAATCCTTCATTGATGGCTTTCCACAAGAAAAGCCGAATTTTTGGTGGACATGGTAGTGTCCATATAAATTTGGTAGGCGGCAGTGGGGTGTGTGTTAGTTGACCTTGGGTTAGACATTTATATCCCGTTGAAGTAGTGTAGCTTCCATATTTTGAGTGCGGCCAGATAATTTTATCTTGGGGGCCATTTTGTGGTAGGTGGATGTTTATGATTTTTTGGATTATAGGATTGGGAAGGGTGCTTAATTTTTCATGATTCCATGTGTGTGTTATAGGGTCGATAATATCTGCTACCATTTGGATTGGGTAGCATTGTGTTGGGTCTAAGTTTGGTGAGTGTGGAATCCAATTGGCCCTCTATTGGAGTTGATAATCCATTTCCAATACAATGGAATATTAGATGCTGCATGGTTGGTACAATTGCCGCTAGTTGTCTCCATTGAGGACTGGCGGAGGAGGGTATAGAATCAATGCCTTGTAGTATTGGTTGTTGGTTAAGATATTTTGCACTGAAAATACTTCCGCAGATAGAATTAGGTTGTTCATGGAGATTCCAGATTCTCTTCATGAGTAACGCTTTATTATGATCACTGCTCTTCCTTATTCCTAATCCTCCTTCGGATAATGATTTTGTTACTTTATCCCATCCTATAGGGTGTAGTTTTTTGGTAGTAGAGTCGTGTCCCAAGAAAAAATCTCTGGTGATACGATCTATTTGTTTGTGTATATTTCTGCGTAGGTTTTGTGTTTGCATGATGTGATTTGTTTTGGGTATTAGGGATGTTTTGATTAGCGTGAGTCTTCCGGCCGGAGTTAGGCATTTTTTCATCCATCCTTTAGCTTTTCGGGCTAATCTTTGTAAGAGGGGTGCAAAGGTTTGATTGGAATCCCTTCCATGTTTGAACTAAACTCCTAGATAGATTGGAGGTTTTGATGTGGTTGGCATATTGTAGAAATGTTGAAGATCATTTATCTTGATCAGGTCTAGCTTTGGGTGATGGATGATTACTGATTTGGTAGTGTTAATTGCCTACTGGTAGAAGTGCTATAGGAGTGTAGGATGTTTTTAAGGTGTTGATTACTCCGATTTGAAGCTTTGTATGTGATCAGTAAATCATCCGCATACATTAAGTGAAGAATTGGTGGTTCTTTATTTGATATGTTAAGGCCTTGAACTAATTTTTGGTTTTGAACTAATTTTTGGTGTTGATTACTAGTTTGAGAGCTATTTTTGGATCTTTAATTAGGTTTGAGGTTCTGATATGGTGGAAGAGTTCCCCAGCTATTGCTATATTGTCATGTATTGATTTTTGTGGTACAAAAGCACTTTGGTACCGGCTTACTATAAAGGGTAAAATGGGTCTAATTCGGTTGACCAAGATTTTTGATATGATTTTATATGTGACGTTACAGAGTCCTATGGGTCTGAATTGTGAAGGTTTTGACGGATTGTCGACTTTAGGAATTAGTATTATGTTCGTGTGATTCATGAGAGGATGCATATTTAAGTTATCAAAAAAACTTCTAACCATTTCTATCAGTTGGGGGTGAGTTGTTTCCCATAAAACCTTGGAAAACATACTTGTATATCCGTCCGGACCCGGGGCACTTTCAAAGTTTATGGAGAAGAGGGCTTGTTTGATTTCTGTTGTAGTTACTTCATTTGTAAGCAGTTCTGATTGTCTGGGAGTCAATCTTGGTATGATATTTGTAAAGAGATGTTCATCTATTACTGTAGGCGATGTTGTATATTGTTGAGAGAAGTGATCTAGAATGAGCTGAACAACGTCTTCTTTTTTATTGATCCAATTGTTTTGTGAGTCTTGTAGTTGTTGTATGTTGTTACAGGATTTGTGTATTGTAGATTTAGTGTGGAAGAAGGTTGTGTTGTTTGTATTTCCTTTTTCTAGCTCGTGTATATCACTTATTCTAAAATAAATAAAAAAAGAATCCTATTATTGGGGCTTAAAAAGGTTGGGTTTTTGGTAGGGGTGGGACTTGGGTTGGGTCAACCCACCCAACCCATGCCCAACCCGAACGTTGGGCGGGCATGGACAATGTATTTTAAAATTTTGGGCAAGCTCGGGTACAATTTTAATAAACCCGAGTTAAACTTGGGCAAGCATGGGCACAAAAATTTCTAACCCGAACAACCCACCCAACCTGAGGACTATAATATAATTATTTAAACTATTTTTATAATTGGTAGTATTATCTATTAAAAGCAATTTTAGCCATTATCTTCAAACCTAATAATGAAAATATAAATCATATCTATCTCATTATTAATTCAGTATGAAAAAAATTTATATTATTGTCAATAATCATAAGTTATTTGGAAATTTAAGCTAAATACAATAATTAAATCTTATAATTACTAAAATTTGTTATTATCACATTAACATTAATAAAAAATAAATTTAAGACTTAAATTAAGGTCATCAGGGTTTCTATGTGTATATATATATATATATGAGTCTACTAACTAACCCCATTCTATGTCCACAATTTTTATGTTGTAAAATATTAGCATGGGTCAACCCGAGAAACCCGGGGAACCCGAGGAATATAACTTGGGCGGGACTTGGGCAGCACCTCCACGGGTTCAATGGGCAATCTGGGCAAAGAATTTCTATCTCGGGTCTGCCTCGGCCAAGCCTTCCAACCCGACCAACCAACCCAAGTCCCACCCCTAGTTTTTGGGGGCTTAATGGGTCATGAAATAACAACCCATATGAACCCTTATCTATCCTTTTTTATAATGTCTAATCTACCCTTGATTTGATTAGTGCTAATTAAAATGATTAAGATAACTAATCAGTCTTAGTGAATTATTTAGACTAATCAAAACATTAATCTTTTGCAAATCAAATTTTTTTTTTTTTTTTTTTTTTTTTTTTTTTTTTTAGTTTAGTTTAGTTTAGAAGAAGGAAAAATGGTGATTTTGGTGAAATTTTTTTAAAATTTTTTGAAGAAAAATGATGAAACCCTTCATCACAAAAGTCAAGATAACCTTATAATCAACTCCCAACATCAATTTTATCAATTCAAATCCATCAAAAATCTGGAAAAAAATCTGGAATTTTATGTTGTTACGGCTGGGTAAATTTGTCGACCCGGACGACATTATATACAACGGTTGGGATATTAGGAACTCCCAGCCGTGAACACATAAAAAGGATGGGAATTTATGAACTTCTGGCCGTTATTCTTCCTAGTATAACCCGAGTCTTCATTACGGTTGCGTGTACATAAATTTCCCATCCGTAATTCATTTGAAAGTTGAGAAATTTTCTGATTCAACATGAATTCTTAATACGATTGAAAATTACTAATATATTCATTAACTAGACCATAATAAAACTCATTACATGCTTGATATATCCCCATTACAAAGTTGGTTTTAATAACTTCCCTTTCGATGTATTAAGAAGTCTTTGATGATGGCGAATTGAGCTTCCAAGTTGAAATCATAACCTTTCCATTTTATCCATTCCTTCTTAGCTTGAGCTGCGACTTCTCTATCAGTCTCACCTCTAAGTCGAAGTTGGTTGCACATACGATGTATAGCCATATATTCTTCCACTTTTTTGCGTATGTCTGAAAATCGAAGATACAATTCAACCCCATCGCGGTTGTTAGTGTTACCTGTTTCACTACAAAAATTCTCAAAAATATTACTCCAATACGATTGACTTGGTAAACCACGTTTCTTTCGTTCTTCTCCCTTCTTTGGGTAGCATAGTACAAAATTTTTGCAAAGAGATAAGTCTTCTTCCAATGTGAAGTTGGGTTTATCATTTGAGTACATTGAATTTAGTTTGTAGGAGTTTTGGTGGAGATTATTGATGTAGAAAGTGTGATTTTGATTTGGAATGGGTGGTTATATAGAGTTGGGGTTATTTCTAGTTTAAATAAGTGGTTGAACAGCTAAAACCTTCTATAAATCAATCTTCAAACGGATCTATTTTTCAAAATTCAAAAAACTAGCCGATATGATGTGGTATTCAAAATCATAGGTATTTACGGCTAGGAAATCGCAGGGGTACACCCAGTCGTAATTCTGTATAAACCTGCAGGGTTTTTGGTGTGTCAGATTTACGGCTAGGTATTTCGGGCCGTAAATAATAGTTGTTAATTTTTGTCAGAATTACGGCCTGGATATATAGCCGCAACAAGGAGCCATTTTTTGGGGGGTTATCAGAGTGACATACGACTAGGAAACTCCAAGCCGTAAATCTATTTACGGCCATGAACTTCAAATATCGACCAAGCCGTAAACCAGAGTTGCAAATTTATGTTAGCATTGCGGTTAGGAGTTCAAACCGCAAAAAAGATACACGGCCCGGAAACGTAGCCGTAATAAGGACTCATTTAATTTTTGAGTCTCCAGTGCAATATACGGCTAGGTACTTCCTGATCGAAACAGGGTTAAGGATTTTTTTCCTAACCGTTTTCACATAACGACCCGGACTTTCCAACCGATATTCTGTGCTAGTTTATTTGACAAGAATTATTTGCATTTTCGGCTAGGTTATGTGAAGGATCGACCTAGGAAATTGCACAAAAATTAGTGAATCTTGATTGTTTCCTCAGTTTTCTTAGATTAGACAAATGGAAAGACTAACATTCATTCATAAATGCAAAGTTTTAAAAGTTCATCCATCCAAATCCATAACCAAACAACAAAAAAACTAAATAGACAAAGTCTTAGATAATAAAAGTTCCATGAAGTAATATAATAAAAAGAGAGTAAATAGTCATTCACTTTCACTTGATCCCTCCTACGACGTGCTTTGAAAAAACTCATCCAAATCGTCATCTGGCTCAGGTTCCACAACTTGTTCTATAACTCTAGAATTTTTACCTCGACCGCTGCCACCTTGAATTGGAGTCTTTTTACCTCCACCACGTCCACGTCGAGCACTTGTTCCAGCACGACTAACTTTTGCACTTGTTATAGTACCTCGACCCTTTTCACCTTGACCACCTCGAGCACTTGTTCCAGCTTTTGCACCTCGACCACCTTGAGCACTTGTTCCACCTTTTTCACCTCTACCACCTCGACCGACTTTTCCTTGCTTAGATTGAACTTGGTCACGTGGGGGAGTGTCCGAGTCGTCGCTAGAATAAGGAGACATATCCCTTTTATTTCTCCTTGTCCGTTCCGCTTCATCAGGATATAAACCTCCTTTCTCAGGGATAATTATGCCTCTAACTCGATTCCGCATTAACCTTAGTTCATCTACCGTTAACTCCTCACCCAAATTAATCATACGGGTGATGTCATTGGCCACCCAATTAACTCGTTCTACCTATTTTTTCATATCAAACACACATACTCTAATTATTCAAATATAATTAAAAAAACAACATATACAAACATAATTAGTAGTATACGTACCACCATCTTCTCCCAATCATGTTCTTCATTCATTGATGTCTTTGATTTTGAACTCTCTTTCTGTGCATTCTTGAAATGTCTCTGCGCCTCCGGATCCAAATTTTCCACATAAGGATGAGCCCACTCTTGATACCATTCCATGTAGTTCGCATCCGCTTGGGAAGTCCCATGAGAAGTTTCAAGGAGTTTTCTACTCATTTAGTTCAATTTGACATCTTTGTCCTTAAATTAGGAGGTGGTTATGCTCAGTTTAAAAGGAGTTTCTTGAGGTATAATTTTCTGGACAATACCGATTTGGAGGAGCGTTCTACGAGGATCTAAAATGACGAACCCAGTTGCATGAAACAAAGGTCCCGTATAGGTCGCCACATCGGAAAATACTCTATCACCAACTTCATCTTCTCCATCCTCATCAAGCTTCAAATATGGATCAAAAGCCACATCTTCAATTGTCAAAGCATCCAACTTTTTCCTCATCTCCTTTGATTTCCGTATCTTTAGCCTTGTGTTGGGTCCCTGCAAAGGGGTATCTTCCTCCTGTAGGTTTTTCTAGAGGCCATTTTGTATCCCGAGTAGGCCTCAAGCTTTTAAAATGGTTGTAAGCCCATGACTACGTCAAAAAAAAAATAATATTGTTAATAAGACATGAGTACGTCAATATATAAAACTAAAATAAATAAACATTCATTATATTAAAACAAAAAGATACCTGGATAAGAGCAACACACCCCTTAATTTGTGTTTCGATCCATCTAGAAGCTTTGCAAAGACAGTCCAACACATCATCAAGAAGGGCGAGAGAAAAATAACTTATTGGTTTGGTACATACCGATGTGTGTGGACCAATGAAGACACCAACTCATGGAGGAAATAGATACTTTATCTTATTCATTGATGATTTTAGTCGTATGACTTGGGTGTACTTCATGAGACAAAAATCCGAGGTTTTTAGAATCTTCAAGAAGTTCAAGAGCCTTGTTGAAAAGCAAAGTGGTCACTACATCAAAGTTTTGAGAAGTGATAGAGGCAAAGAAAACAACAACAAAGAGTTTGATAAATTTTGTGAAGATGAAGGCTTAGAAAGGCAACTAACCGTGGGTTATACTCCTCAACAAAATGGTGTTTCCGAGAGAAAGAACCAAACCGTGATAGAGATAGCGAAGTCCATGCTTCATGAGAAGGGTATGCCTAAAGTGTTTTGGGCCAAGGCCGTCAACACCGCCGTCTACTTGAATAGGTTTCCAACAAAATTCGTATGGGATAAAACTCCAATTGAAGCATGGGGTGGAAGAAAACCATCGGTAAGGCATCTCAAAGTTTTTGGTAGTGTGTGTTATTCTCAAATTCCAAAGGCGAAGAGAACGAAGCTTGATGAATCAAGTGAGAAGTGTATACTCCTTGGCTATAGCCTCCAATCAAAAGTTTATAGGTTGTATAGCTTGAAGAACAACACAATGATCACAATCCGTGATGTGTTATTTGATGAATGAGCTTCATGGAATTGGGAAGAAGGTAAAATTGAGAAGAGAAACATTATTTTTGATGAAGATAAAGAGAATTCAGCAACAAATGAAGTTGAAGAAGGTGAAGAAAATGAGGAAGAACTACCTCAAACACCTCCAAATACAAGACAAGGAGCATCTCTAAGTATGTCTCCAAGTACTAGTGCATCAACATCACCACCATCGACACCAAAGAAGTTGCGAAGGTTGAGTGAAGTTTATGAAAGATGTAAATTTTGTACGGTCGAACCGGAAAATTTTGAAGAAGCATCAAAAGAACCGGTTTGGATAAAAGCTATGGAAGAAGAATTTTTTTGTCATTGACGAGAACGATACATGGGAGAAGGTAGCAAGGCCAAGTGACAAAGAAGTTATTGGTGTTAAATGGATCTACAAGGTGAAGTACAATGCGAATGGATCGGTTCAAAGGCACAAATCAAGGTTGGTGGCAAAGGGATACTCACAACAACCCGTCATCGACTACAATGAGACTTTTGCACCGGTTTCTCGTCTTGACACCATTAGATCCGTGATTGCTATGGCTTCCCAAAAAGGTTGGTTAATTTATCAACTTGATGTCAAATCAGCATTTTTGAATGGAGAACTCCATGAAGAGGTCTATGTAGAACAACCACAAGGTTTTGTGGTGGAAGGAGAAGAAGATAAGGTGTACAAGTTGAAGAAAGCTTTGTATGGACAAAAACAAGAACCGAGAGCTTGGTATAATGAGATAGATGGATACTTCAAAAGGCACAACTTCAACAAAAGCAAGAGTGAGCCTACACTATATGTGAAAACAAAAGGTACATCTATTCTCATCGTTGCCTTGTATGTTGATGATCTTATCTTTACGGGTAATGATGTTCATATGATTGAACAATTCAAGAGAGAAATGATGATGAAATATGAGATGAGTGACATGGGTTTGCTCAAGTACTTCCTTGGTATAGAAGTTCATCAAAGTGAAGATGGAGTGTTCATTTCTCAAAGCAAGTATGCCGAAAAGGTGTTGAAGAAATTTGGTATGCTTGGTTTTAACCCCACATCTACACCACTTATAGTGAATAAGAAACTCAAGAAAGATGATAGAGGAAGAAAAGTTGATGAGACTTACTATAGAAGTCTTATTGGAAACTTGTTATATCTTACACATACAAGACCCGACATCATGTTTGCTTCAAGTATGCTTTCTAGGTTCATGAGTTCACCTAGTCATATACATCTTGGCACAGAAAAGAGGTTGTTAAGGTATATACAAGGAAAAATGAAGTTTGGAATCATGTATTCAAGAAATTTGGATGTCAAATTAGTTGGTTATTGTGATAGCGACTTGGGAGGGTGTATTGATGACATGAAGAGTACACCGGGTTATGCTTTTTCTCTTGGTTCGGGTATATTCACATGGGCATCAAAGAAGCAAGAAACCGTAGCTCAATCCACGACGGAAGCGGAGTACATTTCGGCATAAATAGCTACATCTCATGTTGTATGGCTAAGAAGAATCATGGAAGACATTCAGGAGAAACAAGAAGAAAACACCGTAATTTTCTTTGACAACAAATTAACAATTGCTATGTCCAAAAATTCGGTTGAGCATTGTAGAGAAAGGCACATTAAACTCAACTACCATTTCATTTGAGAAGCGGTTGAAGATGGTGAGATAGAACTCAAGTATTGCAGAATGGAAGACCAATTGGCGAACATTTTCACCAAGGCACTTCCCAAAGGTAAATTTCAACATTTCCGTGAACTACTAGGAGTAGAAGAACATCACATTGAGGAGGAGATTGTTGAGAGTTAATGTAATGTTTCGTAATGTCATGACAATATTTCTGTTCAGGTCATGACAAAATGCATCTGTTAGTAGTAGAAGTTGTATGGACAAGAGTAGTCCACATGTAACTCTTTTCTTAGGTCTTATATTTGACCAAGTGAAGAAAGAAAAATAATTATTATCTCCTAAGTTAATGAAATCAGAGAGTGAGAAGAAATTATCAAGTTCCCACTTCTTGATTAACAAAATCATCATAAACATCTCTTTTAATCACCCAAAACAAACAACAAACGCTTTGGGGTAAATAGTTGTGTGTTACTCAAATGACTTTTGTAAACTCGACAAAGATTGGGTCGTGAAGATGGAAAACACAGCTTTGGAAATGTGGAAATCTCGATGCGGATATGTTTTATGATGACGTTAAACTTATCTGGAGAAATTTATCAGAATTATACATAATATAAATGCATCAACATGAGAACATATACTGAAGAAACATCAAATTGGTGACATAAATGTAGTGGAAAGATCTGCTTCCATTGTTAAATGGAATCCACCAGCTTGCCCCTACTACTAATTATGTTGTGATGCTTCTTTTAAGGTTGTGAACTTTATTACTTATTTGGATGGGGATTAGTGTGCCGTATTTTGCAAGTGAATTCATCCAAGCAAGATGTGATTACGCCAATGAACTCTTAAATGCTAAAGCCGCATAATGCAAAGGATTTCTACATGCTATGCAATGTGCGGAGAGGTATGAGATATACAGTTCGTTTGTTTTGAGAGGGATCCGCAGATAGTGGTCAATGCCGTCATCCATAAAGTAGCATGGGAAAACCAATCAATAATTTTAGATATTAAAACTATGTTAGAAAACATCCTTCATGGATATGCAAATTTATTAGTTAAAAATAAATAACGCAACAGATAAAATAGCTAAACATGCTAGGATTTAAAGCATCTCTCGAATTTGGAATGCATATATCCTCCGAGTTTTATTCCAAGTGCTATGTTGGAGGATATAGACTACGTTGGTTCTGTTTTTGACTAATAATATCATTTCGTATCAAAAAAAGAAAGGAAAAAAAATATAGGGTTAGAAATCCTGGCTAAATTGGGCCTATTGTGATTAATTCATAAAAGACAAAAAGGGTCATAACTCAATCATCTCGTTAATTTGTTTGATTACTTAGCGTTAATTTAGTTGATTAGTATTTTTTGTTAGTCTGTTAGATGTGAAACCAAAAAATAGAGAATTGAATTGTTGTTTGTGATAAGGTTTTGGTTTTTCATTTTGATGAATTGGGTTTTAATTTTTGATCGAGGATTGTTAATAGAAATGATTTAGATTTTAGAATTTGTTTCAGGAATTATTAAGAATGTATAAGGATAATCTAGTACTTTAATACACTTTAGCCATTGGGTGATGAAGAAATCATAGGCCCAATTAATCAAAGTAGGCCCCATTTTAGCCAGGTTAGAAATCACTCATCCATTATGGATCATACATATTCCATCAAAAATAAATTAAACAAAAGAGAGAAAGATACGAAGTCTTACCTATTCCGATCCCTCGATAAATCCACAACTTATATTGGCGAGACAAGATTATATGGTGAACATGATAGAAATACAAAACGGTGATTCTTCCACAAGCTATCAGGTTAAATAGTTATACGGAGCACTGTAAATAGTTACACTGGTAAGAGCATTGGCTTTGATGGTTTAAACAATCCAGAAATTGTAGATAGCAATGTTACCATCTCATTCAAGACAGCGTAAGAGCATTGGCTTTGATGGTTTAAACAATCCGGGAAAATTGTAGATAACAATGTTACCATCTCATTCAAAACAACTCATCTTCCATTCTAAGAAGATACCTTATTAACCAAAACAAAACTTCAACTTTGATGAGGGAAAGTATATGAGCACCATTAATGGCGCATTTTGGTTTTGGATGGAAAATGTCCATTTAGAAAGTACAAATATAACATCCGATAAAGGATTTGGTCGTACAATTCACATTGTATAATTTGTTAAAATCAACGGTGGAGAGGTTATCATTCTACCAGTCATCTTGAACAATGACTTTCCAGGCCTACTTATCACAATAACACACTCTATCCATGATCTCCTGGAAAGAAATATTATGGACGAAGGCCGATGCAACTTATATGGAATTAGAATTATGGAGCGGCCGGTGAGAGCATTGGTTTTGACGGTTTAAACAATCCAGAAACAAATCGTAGCTAGCAATGTTGGCCATCTCATTTAAGATAACGTTTTGATTTAGGATGTGGATAATGTCTATTCGGCTATCATGTCTCGATAAAGGATTTGGTCGTACGTACAGTAGAATCAACGGAGGCCGAATGTAATGGTGGAAACAGGAAAGCGGTTCACCAACTCCGTGTGTCACCAGGGCCAAATATGTTTCTTTCTAGGGATGCATGATCCTAGACTTGGTAATAAGCTGTTCTGGGCACATCTCTCCATTTTTATTAAACTTCAAGTTAAGAAAACGAGGATGCCATGATTCAGATCCGAGTTTTATTTCGTGATGGTAGTGATCCTTTGAGCAAATGGTGACTGTTGCGTTTTTTTAGTGATGCAGTTCATGAAAACGGCTTAGCATGAGTCCATCATACATATGAGGCAAATTTTATAATTGTTATCGGTAAATTATGCGTGGAACCAAAAGGTCTTTTCATAGCCTTATTTTTGGTTTAGTTGAGGCTATAACATATAAGCTTGCAAAATATAAGGATAAGCTGGTATATATGGAAATGCAAGAGATAATAGTAGCGAAACATAATAAATGAAAAGATAAGGTGATCAAACAAATTAAATCTCAAGCCTATTTTTGGTGCAGAAACTCTGAACCTATGAAGGGGATCTCCATCGACAATATTTTGACGAATTGGGGTCAGTTCTTTGCTATTTACAGGGGCGAAACTACAGCCAGGCTTCTCCTGGCTGAAGCCACCCCCAAATCATCCCAAGTCCATGTTTTTATAGCCTATTCTATATTGGTCCATAAAGTGTGTGCAGATTTTAGGCTTAAGCCAGGGCTAAGAAATTGCTCAAGCCAGGGCTGCACCAAATGTCAAGTTCCGCCACTGGCTATTTAGTTGGGTTTTTATTTTTAATTTCTAGGCTTTGCAAGGGGGTTGTCTTTGTAAGGTGTTGGGGAAGAGGGCTGTTGTGGTTGTTTGTATCATAGCCCCCTTTGTTATAGGGCTATTGTAAGGTGCTTACTTCCCGTAAGCTTTCTTAATATATCACTGTCGTTTGCCGAGGAAAAAAAAAACATAATAAATGAAAAGAACTAACTGTTCCAAATAATACTAATTGATACGTTGAAGATGCCTGATGAACAACAACTCATCTTCCATTCTAAGAAAATACCTTATTAACCAAAACAAAAACTACAACTTCATGAGCGCAAGTGATCACAAAAATGGCGCCTGCCTTGATTAATAGCAGCAGCAATATTTATCTCCTAAAGGATCAGATCTAAAAGGAGTACAGCTAGTTTGACGGAAACCAAGTTGGCTACATTTAGGAATACAGTCGTCACCTCCGTTGCAAACCTGGTTCGTCGCGCGACACTTGAAAGTTCGAGCATTATCTTGTTGCAGTTCTCCGTCTGCATTGGCACATATCACAGCGTATATTCTTAAAAATCAATTCAACACCAATTTGTCATATAAATTAATTAATGAAATTTATTCTTGGTAAAATCGTTCTGAGTTAAAAGTATGCAAATCTGACCGATGGAACTATACAATAGAAATAAACTTGTACATCAATCAAAATTTAATAGATAGAAATTAAGTACTAACCAATAGTTCTACCAGCATTCGCAAGTGAGGAAGCCAAAATAACACCAAAGATGAGAGCAATGACAACATAGGTAAGGGAAAACTGCTTGAGAGAAGCCATTTTGACAAATATTTGGTTTTTGGAATCGAAAAATTAAGAATTTATGAGGTGTGTAGGATTTTGTACGTTGTTCTTCCCAATATTTATATATACTCCAAGAATGAGTTTTTTTGATCTTTAATTGCCGAATCAAATCACAATATCTTTACATTAAATGTGGTGTAAAATCTTATTATGTGCATTTAAGACTTGACATGCGCATATTTGAATTCTAATTACTAAAACCTTTTTTTTTTTTGGACGTCTGCGTGAGCAGAAAGAACTTTTGTCTACAAAACGACTATATTACGTCCATTAATCTTCTTGGCTACCTCAAATTCAAGGAGAAAGATTTTAACTTCCGCTACTAAAGGATCAGTAATACCTATTGGAAAACAATTAATAAAATATGATTTTTAAAGTTTTAATAAAAATTATAATTTATTTTTTTCTTTTGTGAATGAAAAACTTATTAGTCCCACACCATGGAGTTTCCACTTTTAGTTGTTTTAAGAGACTATATAAGCTTTTTAGTCCCACATCGGGGAGTTCATCTTTTCAAGTTGTATTATTCCATTATATAAAGAAATTCACTACTTTTGTAAAATCTATGGGAAAAGGGTTTCTCTATATTTAAGAGGGACCCCCAAGGGAAGATATTTTATATTGTTTTCTTATGCGTTCGCGATTTTCCTTAAGGGTTTCCTTAAGGGTTTTTTCGGAGTTTCCAAGCTCAAGTTGAGCATCTACTACATATGCTAGTAGTAGGTGTATTAGGGTGTTTTATCCTGGAGATATCCGTCCTGTGAGGGCTATAGCATCAGTCTTGAGTATAGCCGGGCGCTAATGTCTTAAGGGCAACTTGTTGAACACGTGACTCAATCTTTTTTTCCAAAGTTTTGCCTTGTTGTTCTTGCGGAGATCTGAGGAGCTCGTTTGTTTCATCAAATCGATCACTTTCATTATAAAGGAGCTAAGTATCAATAACTTTTGTTTATTTTATTTTTTCATTGTTTTTGATTATTACACCCAACACTACCCACTGTAACAGCCTCGGCGCCTAGAATTTCACCCTTATCATCTCTGGCAATTGCGACAGCATGAGACTTGAAATTAGCGACTGCAGCATCGACATTTATCTTGATAAAATTTGGCACGGGAGGAATCCAATGGTTCAAGGGATGAGTAGGCATCACCACTTCAGGGGCGATAGAAACATCTTCCACCTCAGGCTCCGAATCCTCTCTATAAGTGTTATACCAGAACATACCTTCATTCAAAATTGCTTGAATATTGAAAGGAATTTTATCAAACACCAGTTTGTTCTGGGCCTTCCAGATTGCCCACCACATACAAGCCCCCATACAAAAACTATCACCAGAATCTTTTTTCGAAAGCCAAAACTTGCAGCAAACTAATGTGGATGTTTCGGGGAGAAAACTAACACTAAAATTTAGTGGAGAATCGAATAAAATGGCTTGTGTTACCTGGCACTGAACGAAAAGGTGATCATTGGTCTCCATGGCACAATGACAAAGTGGACAGTCAGTTGGAACTCCTTCGATATGGCTTCCAATCTTTGCAAGAACTCCCACGCTGTAGTTGGAGGAAATCCTACAACTACACCCCACTATATTTAGACAAGATTCTAAGTGATCATAATGGAATTCTCTTATTATTTATCAAGATTTATAATTGGTTACAAGATATTACAATGACTTTACTTGATCTCCAAATAAACTTTCTCTCTCCTAATTTCTTGTCTAACACACACTTAGAGATCTCTTTCTATGTGATAACTCTTTCCCCTTATATAGGGTTCTACATTGTGGATGACAGCTACGTGATCCACTATTTTCGGAATCACCGTGCGCTACATTCGCTCATGTACACTCAATCATTCTCGCACATCTTATATTTCGCATAGATCATCACATTTTACTCGTAACTTTGCTGACATCATTCAATACGTCATCTCAACTTTTCTATGTGCGGTAGTCCTCGTTTACGTTAGTTAGTCTTCACTTCGCATACTTTTTGTATGTGCGAACTAGGTTGCACGCCACATTCAGATTCCTAGTCTATCTGATTAAAATTTTCATTTCTGGTACCTTTTATAATTAAGGTCTTATTATAAAGGTGTAAATTTTCCTTTTCCTGATACGGTATCACCATATGAAATTAGAATTTGTCATTCCATTCTCAATCTTTGAGTTTATACAACTCTAGTACATAAATTTCTTATTAATTTTTTTTTTTCTTCCTTACATGAAGAAAAAAAGACATTTCTCCATACTACTCATTTGTCCCTTTCACTTTTTGTATTTCCTTAATCTCTTCTTAAGATGGAAAATGAGATGCTTTCCATAACATTATTTCGCATTTTTGTTAGCTTCTTGATTTCCTCCTCTTTTGTAGAAGTGATATCCTAGTCTATCGATTAAAATTTTCATTTCTTCACTTTTAACATAAACTCCTTTTATTCGGTGCCTTTTATAATTAAGGTCTTATTATAAAGGTGTAAATTTTCCTTTTCTTGATACGGTATCACCATATGAAATTAGAATTTGTCATTCCATTCTCAATCTTTGAGTTTATACAACTCTAGTACATAAATTTCTTATTAATTTTTTTTTTACATGAAGAAAAGACATGTGTATTCTCCATACTACTCATTTGTCCCTTTCACTTTTTGTATTTCCTTAATCTCGCAGATGCTTTCCAGAACTTTATTTCGCATAGCTTCTTCAATCTCCTCTGCACGAGAACCATCGCACCTTTTACTTTTATCTCGAGAACATGACTCCTGCCTCTGCATTCCTCCTCTTTTGTAGAAGTGATATCTCTGTCTCGTTTAGTACTATTATTCGCAGAAGGTTCTGCCTCAGTATTCTGCTTATCTGTTTTTCCAACTTTATACACTTCGTCCACCATTAATATATTAGCTCTTTGACTGTCTGCAACATGCTTTTTCTAATTTCTTCGTTTACCTTCTCTTTCTTTGCAGTTATCAATATCGATTTCTTGACAACTTCTACTTTCAACTGTATCTCCTCTTATTATTCCAATACCTTGAGGTAAAGGAAATTTTATGCACTGGTGAAATGTCGAAGCCACGCCCAAGATACTATGCAACCATGGCCTTCGAATCAGAGCGTTATAAGGTGATTCGACATCCAAGACACAGAATACAATTTCCGTTGGTAAATTCTGAAGAAGAATCCTCATTGTCACCTCTCCTTTCGGCTTGTTCGCAGTTCCATTGAAGCCACAAATTTTATATGTTGAAGGAATTAACTCGTCATCTCGTCCACCCATAATTTTGTATGTAGGATAAAAGAGAATGTCAACAGAACTTCCAGGATCTATAGGTATTCTATTTATTGCACATGTGTTTGTTTCATCTTCTTCATCATCCTCTACTTTTGGTTTCAGTTTAATTCCTAATCTCACTACCAATGGATATTCGTGCGATTCCCCTCCTCCTGGTGTTTCTTCCGCACTGAATGAAATAATCTATTTTTGCTATTCTTTTAATGGTGATACTTTCGCAAGGTTGAGAATTTCCTTTCCGTCAGCATCCCTCGCATACACCCTACTCAAGATATTGTCATGGAAGTCTTCTATGTTTATGAATGAATGTATAATTGAATTACAATATAAGTTTTTTGCTTTCGCACCTACTTCAATTACATATGTATTCTTTCCTTTCTCCGTTCCATATGCATTTCCTCCCGGTGGTGGTGGTGGTGGTAAATTCTTTGGTTGCTGTGCTAAGAAAGGATCCAACTTCCCTTGTTCAATCATTCGCAATATGATTTTCCTCACATTTCTGCAATTATTTGTTGTGTGACCATGAAAGCGATGATATACACAATATTCTTTACTCCTTCTTCCTGTTGGTGGCTCATCTCCTACATTATGCGGTTCAGGAATTTCTTCTATTAGGATGGCAGCTTCCCATACTTTATCTACTGTAGTGTTCAACTTTGGAAAATTTATCTGTTCCCATACTATCCTTCCAGTTCCTTGTCTCTTATTATAATATGGTTGCTGACCTCCAGAGCCTTCTGGTGGATTGTCCATTCTCCGAATCTTATTATTACCTCCGTGATTTTGAAGTTGTTTTTCTCTATATTCCTTTTCAAATTCTTCTTGATCTGCACTACCCATGGCTACTAGCTTTTGTTCCCTCTCTATAATGTTCTTTCTTTGATTCCCCTGCGAGGTATTCGCAACACCATTTGTCATTCTTGGGAGTAAACTTGCATTTCCGCTCTTTGCATCAGGTACCGCCACTGGATAGGACTCCATATCTCTTTGCTTCTCTTCCAGTACTATGTATTCCTCTTGGAATTCGCGCAACTCTGACATTGTTATTGTATCCTTTATTCTGAAGATTTGTGTATATAATAAATCTGTAGGGAAAAGAGCATTAATAAATGCAAGAATAAGGTATCGCTCATCCACTCGTCTTGCCATTTCACTACACATGGTTCTCCAGCGTGTTGTTAGATGACGCAAACTCTCATTTACTCTTCTGCGAAGTCCAAATGTCGTTTCAATTCCTGGTCTTGACATATTATTGCTGATATATTGTCCTAAAAAGACGTTCTGTAAATTATGAAACGATCTAATGGTTTTTATTGGTAGCCCTTCAAACCATTTCATAGCTTCCCCTGCCAGGCTCGCAACAAAATATTTACACATCACTGCATCATTCTTTTCCCACTGTAATAATGATCGGGTGTAAGCTTTCACATGTTGTATGGCACATGCGCTTCCATCAAATATGCTAGTGAACACTGGTAAATTGCACTTGGGCGGTATCACTGTCATTTGAATTTGCCTTGTAAAGGGAGTTTTCCCAGATTCCTCCATTGCTTCTTCTAGTTTCCTCCTTCCACTATTTCTTTTCGCAGTCATCATTTCTCTTATTTCCGTCATTTCTTTAAGAATTTCTTCACATAAAGTTTGATCTAAATCCTCTCGCATAGGTCTTTTTAATCTTGCTTGCCTCAATCTATTCTCATGATTATTCTGACGTACTGCCTCTTGTATCTCATATTCTTCAGCTTCTTCTCTTCTTCTCCTACGCCTTTCAGTGTTTACATCAATATGTGCTCTATTATACCTTTCTTCTTCGTCTGTGCGATCATGTCGATGTCTTAACATTTCTTTTTCTTGTGGTTCAGTCCTTCCTTGTTATGTATAATCCATGCGATAACGTTCGCGCTTCCTTACTTGATTATTATAATTGTTTTGACGCAATGCTTCTTGCAATGCTCTCTCTTCAATTTCTTCCCTTCTTCTTTGTCTATCTCTTTCATCTCTCACACGTGTAATTTCCCTTTCACGCTCGCATTCTTCTCTCAACATTTCTCTTCCATGTAATATCATATGTCCTTGCCTTGGGTCCTCGTCTTCTCTTTCAAAACTATGATGTGTGCGACGAAGAAGTTCACGCGGATGCTCGTATCGATTAGTTCCCAGATCTTGAGCTACACGTCATCTCTCTTGTCGGTCTTGTAAATTGTCATCTACTTGCAGGTTTTCTTCGATGGTTTCCATGCGTTGTCTTCGCCTAGCATCTCTTTGATTAGATTGACTTTGTCTTGATGAACTCCTGTTTGATCTCTACCTTGACATTGTAGCGCTTCTTGACCTCTTTTCTTGCAATATTAGATTCTCTTCTCTTAAATCATCATTCTGACATACCAGATTCGCACGTTCTTCTTCCTCTTGCCTTCGTTCTGTTAATAATCTTTGCCTGAGTTCTTCAATTGTCATGTTCTCTTCGTTTTCTTCAATTAATCTTGTATCCCCAGTCCCCTCCTCTTCAGTAGAATTTGATTGTGTAGTATGAATACTCACTCTATCATAATAAATATCATTGTTTCTCTCTTGTTCATGTTGAGGTCCAATTGGAATTTCGTTCCTTTGATTTTCTCTTACTCTTTCTTCTTGTTGTTCCGGATTTGTACCTCTTCTTCTTTCAGCAATTCTATTACTCCTTCTAGTTGTTGTTCCTTGTTCAACAATAGATCCAAGTCTCACCATCTTCAACTTCCTATATTGATAAAGGATTAAAAATATTTCTCTACAATTTCCAGATCTTATTCTTTTCACGATTCTATGAATTTACTACCAGGATTTATCACCCAAAGCTGTTTCTAGCGCCAAAAATGTAGTTGCTGGAAATCCTACAACTACACCCCACTATATTTAGACAAGATTCTAAGTGATCATAATGGAATTCTCTTATTATTTATCAAGATTTATAATTGGTTACAAGATATTACAATGACTTTACTTGCTCTCCAAATAAACTTTCTCTCTCCTAATTTCTTGTCTAACACACAATCAGAGATCTCTCTCTATGTGATAACTCTTTCCCCTTATATAGGGTTCTTCATAGTGGATGACAACTAAGAGATCCACTATTTTCGGAATCACCGTGCGTTACATTCGCTCATGTACACTCACTCGCACAACTTATATTTCGCATATATCATCACATTTTACTCGTGACTTTGCTGACATCATTCAATGCGTCATCTCAACTTTGTTATGTGCAATAGTCCTCGCTTATGTTAAATAGTCTTCACTTCGCATACTTATTATATGTGTGATATTCCACTCCTACACACGCCATTTTTAACAACCCTCCACACAAAATTGTGAATCTTAGGATCCAGCGCTTTTGATTTCCAGAAAGATTTCCAAGGAAATTCACGGTCATTAAGAGCTGAAGTCTCGGCAGAGAGTGAGTTCAATAATTTCTGAAATGAAGCAGCAGAAAACACTCCATGTGGGTTAAGCTTCCAAATCAGCCTATCATTCAAAGTTTCCTTGTTGATATAAATCTTCTGAATGTGATTTGCTGTGTGTTGGTCAAACAGCTGGTTTAGAAGCTCAGCATTCCACTTCCCTTCATTTACTAAGATTAAGTCACTCACTTTATCAATGCCTGAAGTGCCACCATTAGGAATATCTGGAGTGAATCCTGGAATTGTGGGTATCCAAGGATCAGTCCAAACATTGATATTCTTTCCATCAGCAATAAGCCATATGCACCCTACCTTTAAATGTTGTCTAACTTCCAAAATCGCAGACCAAGTACTCGAGCATCTCTGTGGTTTACGAGCACACCAGAAGCTTGTACCTCTTAGATATTTCCAGAAACATCCTTAGAAAAAATATTTTGAAAGTGAGAAATTAACATTGTTTTACTTGCATCAGGTTCAGAGATCCAATTTCCATCTTCATTTTTAAAGGCAATGATTCGATTTTTACTCCTCCTACGAAGGACAGAAAGTAATTATTCGATTTTTGCATATAATAATTACTAAAACCTGATCACCAAATATGTTCATTTTCCTAAATTTGTGCATAAAGATTAGAAAAATTCTTTTTTCGGATTAATACAAAGAACCCATAAAAGATGTCAGCTACACTAATTCATTTGAAAGTGTGCTGGCTTTAGCCTTTTAATCTTCCTTAAGGCTGGACTAGTAGGCCTTGAACCCAATGGTAATTCAAGATACACAAATGGGTACGTAGCGGGTCGGAGCTAGAAATTTCGTTATTGGGATGCAAACATCGCAAAGTCTTACTATACGGTGCAATACTGCAATTAATCATAAATTTTTACAAATTCTTCTAATCTATGGGTACGTGGTTTTTAGTTTTGTCCAAAATAGATGAGCTATTTCACTAATGAAGGGATATTTCGGATTATTTTTTCTATAAGAAATTTCGTTTATTGGGATGCAAAATGATTTTCAACGCAAAAGTTTATAAAAAACTATATAGTTTAAGAGATAAATCGCAAATTTTACTAATTATTGCAATTTTGTAATCATAAATTTTTCCTTCTTTCTTCTACTTATCTAGTATATTATATGCAATATAGCTAGTGGTGCACAGGTTCATGTGGAAGAACCAATCATATAACTAGCGATGTCATTGTATTCGTTGATCACTTATAGTACTGATTATTGTTTGGCAGTATACAACCTGGAGCAAAATAATTGTAGACACAAATGTAAATAGGGAGGATAAAATCTTATTACTAGTTCTCTGTGTATCTGTTACAATTTGCCGGGCATTTCCTTATATAGGGTTCAGTGTTGAGTCTAACACGCCGAATCCTTGATACTATTGTAGTTGCAGGAAATCCTACGACACACCCCTTATGATATTATTATAATAATTTCTAGATCTAATCATTTTTATCACATAATCATCATATAAATGCTAGAAATATAAATAGACACAAGGATTTTTTACATGGTTCGATCAATGTGATCTACATCCATGGTTCTTCACTATGAGTATTGTAATTTAGGGTCTGTTTGGGAGCTTGGAAACGGGATAACATATCCTGGAAAAGTTTATCTTAATTTAATTTATGATAACCTTGTTAATGGTTAGTTTTAATGGTGTTTCACTTTTTAGCTTCCTAAAATCAAGGAAGGTTTAGTAATCCTTATCCAGGATTGGAATTGTAGTGAGACAAACACATTTTAACAGTTTTTTACTGGATAACCCAACCTAGAATGGGATATCCATGATATTACATTTAGAATCTCCATTAAAGGGTTTTTGGTAGAGCTCTAGATCTAGTTTTAGGTGATGGAGGAAGAAGATGAGAATTCTAAAGATATGATTGACCTCTCTTTTTTTCTCTCCTGCCTTTTACTTTATATAGGTGCTTATATAGTGGATGACAGCTAATACATAATGGATGACAGCTAATAAAGCTCCTATTTTCGGATATTGAAGCGCGACTTTATTGATAAATGACGCGGTCTCTGAAATGGATAAATGACGCGCGTTCCTGAAATGGATAAATGACGCGCGCTCCCTTAATGTGTTGTGCGATATTTTGCCCCTACAGATGGTGAGTTGAGATTTCGGCATAGTTTCGATACAATGATAATTTGATTGATTATGTACCAAAATCCATTACATCATCTCTGTACACTCAAACATTAGAAGACATATACTCAGCAAAACACTCATGTGCACTCAATTCATGCACACTACATGATCACTCTTACCATCACTCATCTCACACCATGGTAGGGGGAGACTAGCTAGCTCTCTCTTACTCTCACTAAGGAGAGGTTTGCTCTCTTCTCCCACACGCCTTACAAGCTCAACACAAACTCCTATTTATACTTGCCTAGGAACTATCTAGAATAACTCCCTAAGTAACCAACTACACTAGTCTAGATAATTCTAGCTAGTATCAGGGACGGAGCAACTTAGAGACGTGGGAAGTGGGATTTTTTTTTTTTTTTTTTTTTTTTTTTTTGTAAACAAAAGATTCCATTCAAAAATTAACTCACAGAGTTTGTATTACAAACGTTTTTAGCAGTGCAATTTAAATCTACTACAACAGATTCTCTTGTGATTACATCAGATTGTTCGACTAGAAGAGATTATCTGATAACAGTTGGAACATGATTCCATGTTTGTTGAGATATGCTAGATGTTCTAGCCTCTTTTGCAAGCAAGTCGACAGAGGTATTACACGTTCTATGAATGAACTGATAACCCAAAAAACTTGTAACTTCAGCCATCAACATTTTTACCTCATCTAATATTCGAATTCTTTGAACCTGCCAAGAGATAGTAGAGTACTTCCCATTCAAGTATTCCGTCACATTTTTGCAGTCCCCTCTAAAGAGAAATTTGTTAAGGCCTTCTCTCGCACCCATTTTGCAGCTTCAAGAACAGCTACTGATTCTCCCTCTTCCGCCGATTCCGCCCGACCATTTCCTCCTCTTGCTCCTTGAAACCCTACAACATTTCGGATAACAACTCCGTACCCAGCATTTGTATCAGAAGATAACCAGGACCCATCCAAATTTATCTTAATGGTTTCACCTAAAGGTCTCAACCAATGTCTATTAGGCAAAGGCAAAGAAACACTTGGAATAATCATAGATTCTTTCGCACTTTCGGTAGTCCTACTAGGAGTCCAGAAATGAATATGCCGTTGGATTTGAATTGACAAACTTATACTAGAAGTATTTTTATTGGAGAACACCCTATCACATCTATCTTTCCATATGAACCAAGCTTTAGTCGCTGCAATTTCTAAAGATAAGCTACCATCATCCCTAGACATTCTTTATAGTGATCTAAAAATGAATCACTACTGTGCACATTCACAACATTTGGCCCCGGTGGAAGTGCCCAAACAGATTTAGAATAATAACATTCAAATTAAAGATGAGTCGAAGACTCCACAGCAGTTCCAGAAAAAGGACAGGAGGAATCATATCCCCTCTCCCTTATTCTCGACGACAATATTTGCCTAGTTGGCAGAGTATTGTTTAAGCATTTCCAAAGGAAAAGCTTAATCCTTTGAGAAATGTCAAGATTCCAGATTTTCTTCCAAAACTTTTTCAAACAGACATTGTTAGCGGCCACATTCCTAGGTTCTAACAACTTAGCAATGTTCTGAAAACCGGACCGGCCACCGAACCGGAAAAATTACTGGGTCAATGGTCAGTGGTTCAATCAATGGTTTGACCCCGGTTCGCTGGGTCATAATAAAACTCCACTTAAACTTCGTCTTTCAAGTCAACAAAAGTGCAAACTATAGAATAAAATTAAAAGAGAGAACCAGGGTTTTCAACTCCCCGTCTCCTTCTCTATTTACTGTCTCCCTCTTTTTCATCTCTCCTCGGACAAGATGCATGTTCATAGTTTTTTCATTTTCTTCTATTATGGATGTTAGTTAAATCAACTGTATAATTACATCTTGATGTGGGTGTGTTTGATTTTCGATCTTAAGTAATGGGTTTGTGATTTGATTTTTGGCTTGATGAAGTATGGGATTTGTTCTTATATTATCATTTATTGATTGATTTTGTAATTAAAATCTTGCAAAGCTCATATACTATTGTTATTGTCATCATTAATTTACATCATGAAAATGGGGAAAAAGGATTTTGTTAATTTTGCATTTGGAAGATTAACTTCCTTTTTCTTTCGATGTGCAATCTGGAACCAAACAGATTGGGTTATGTTGGTTAGGTCTTACCTCCCTGTACTTTGAATGAATTTTTTTCGATGGATTGTAGATTTTGGAAATGCAACTGATACAGGGTTGAATCGGCTATTAGACCGTGCTGAGTCATATGGGTTGGCTTTTGGACCGGCCGGGTCATCCGGTTTTTGTAATAGAGAACGGTTTTTGCTAAAATTACTGGGTCACTGGTGAATCAGACCGGAAAAGTGACTGGTTCACTAGTTTTCCGGTCAGACCGGCTGGGCCGGGCCGGTTTTCAGAACATTGCAACTTAGCATACATGCTTTTAACAGAAAAAATCCAATTCTTTTCAAGTTTCCATCTTAATTTATCCTTATATAAGACCCTCTGTTGAGAACAAAAGAGCCCAATATTAAGAATTTTTCTAGCCATAACTAGAGGGAAAGTATTGTTAATCAAACTAACATTTCAAGATAGAGTAGTATCATCAATCAAATCGGAGACCAAAATAAGCTCAGAATCAAAATTAGGACAAAGATCAGCAATGGTTACCTCAAGGCCAGGAATCCACCAGTCTTTTCTTATATCAATAGAACTTCCATCTCCAATTTGGTGATGGGTAGAGCCAGACTTACATGTTTTACTATAGACCCAATATCAGGTATTTATAGCATATTTCAGATAATGTACCATTTGCACATCTTTGTATACAAGGCACAGAGTGATACACCTCCTTTGTCCGAATGACCGTAATCTTGTTAGCTTATCCATTTAAACGTGTCTAACCTTTAGAGTTGACCTTCAAGATACAATGTTCAACCAACAGGTTAAGATATTGTTTTACCGAGAATTTCATCTCGAACTCCTGCTTTAAGCATTTCGTGCTTTGGAGAGAATAGATGTTGTATAAATAAAATCTAGTAAATGCAAAATACTTAGGCATAAAATATGGTTCACATATTCTTGCATAATGACATTCACTTAGACGGTTGACCACTCTCGTCCTTATTGAGCAAATGCATATGACATGGTAATTTTACTGATAAGTGGAAACCTTCGGGAATTTATATGCAGTTATCTGTACTTTATACAGATTTATAATAAACACATCCTCTAGATGCTCGTCGAGTCCTTAAAAGACTGCCAAACAAATACCAAAGAGGTAGTTGCATCCATAACATGGAATATGTTACAAAGAAATCCATCTCACATTTTTGTGAAAGACTTTGTGCCATTAGTTGACTTTAATTTTCTCACTATGCACACCCACCCACCTGTAGCCACTAGGGGTTACATTATCGTATGTCGGAACTGCAAACACCCACCTATGGCTAAGAGTGGCTCACATTATCGAGTGTTTGGGTTGTAGTACTAATGTTATGCATTTTTCAAGAAAGTTGTTATTCTGCTTCGATATCTCCTAGTTTAACCAATCGTACCTTTGATGACATTCCCATAGAGAGTGGTTTAAAACCAACAACACCTACGACAGTATCAGTGGATACTATGACTATGTCATCAACAATCATTGGATTACTATCGCAAATTTCTCTATTGCATGGATGCTTTATTTGGATCCTCTCATTTTGAGGTTCCACAACATTTGCAGAGATATTCTCTTATTAGGAGAACTATACTCAGAGAAATTATATCTTCTGCTGATAGTCTCTTTGAGAGCACTATCTTTCAATGATTGCAACTGGCTATTCCTTTTAGGAGGTGCAGAATATTTTAAACCAACTAGTCATCTAGGTTGTGCTGTGTTTCAAATGACACACTTAGAGAAACATTAGTGTTGTTTCCAAAAGCCATATATGGCAACAAAACGAGGCGCAAGCTGGGTTCCTAAAATCTATATTTGTTTCCAAAATGCCATATTGTCAAATGGAGTTTCTATATTTGAGAACTCTTTCTGGAAATTCTCAAAAATAGCATCACGCTATTATAAAGTATGTCAAACGCAATATTAATTAACGTTCATCACTAAACACATTTTTTGATTACGTTTTCAAACTGTAAAGTGATTTATAAACCCGTCTAGTGTGGATGGTTATTAAAACTGCGTTTTTAAAACTCTTTTATAAAACGAGTTTCAGTCAGAAGGAGTTAAAGATTACTTTCACAGACAAACTCAGTTTTAAACTACTTTGTTGAATAGAATTTGGTCTCCCAATACGTCACACAACAAAATTTCCAAATAAAAAGTCATATATGGGATAACAATTTGAGCAAATTGATCTGCAATTTCTGAAGATATAAAATCTTCTGCATGTCTTTCACTAATAAAGACATCAAGATGAGATATATCTTGGTTTATCTTTGTGCAAACCAGGACACTTCACGCCGTTTTTAGGTGATAATCTTTCCTCCCCTAACGGCGGGAAGACTTTCTCATCAAATTTATAAATCTTGTAGTAGAGTAGTAACAACAACGGAATGTAGAACGTCTCTCCATTAAATGCTATCATGAGAAAGGCATCTTTGATTGTTTGGCATTGGACAAATCCTTCTAGGTCTTTGTAACTTTTGAAGTTATTGTATTATTTTCTTTTGTATTTCTCTCTCAATAAAAAAGAAATCTTTTATAATTAATATTTTCATTTCCCAAAAACATGGAAAGTAGAATTTATACCTTATTCCAGTTTAAAAATCTTTCAATAAATGTATTTGTCTTTCACATAAATATCCGAAATTTCTGAATAAAGTTTTATTTACCAAAAACTAGGAAATTTTCCTCTTTTTACCTCAAGTAAAACTTATAGGGCGAAACAGGTTTCACACTCGTCTCTCGGCCGAACGGCGCCTTCCGCATTCCATGTTGAAAGCAATGCAGCCTTCAACATGGTAAAACTTGATATACTATTCGGAATTCTTATAGCTATCTCATTAGATTCGTATATGGCTCAGTTTGTTGATATTGTTGTTACACCGGAGTTTTTTATCGGATAATCAGCCATGACGGTATAGGTTGTGCCGAGAAGAAGTTTTACACACGAAGTGCGTTTCTTGAAGCTGGCAAATCGTACCCTGAATTCGGTCATGCTGGGACTGTAACTAAATCAAAGCGCGAGATTGCTGCATTCCTTGCTCATGTAACTCATGGAACATGAGGTAAGTTATTCAATCTAATCTTATTATTTGCTAGCTAGGGACTAGGGTTCATAAGCATGCAATAGTAGGAAATACCAATAGGTCCTAGAAATAATATATTAGAGAGAGTTTGGTCCAGTTGACTGAGTCAACTGTCTGTTTGGTCCATTTTCAAAATATATTTTACAGTTGTTCCAAGGATGACGTCATGGATGATGTAATTGTCATTGTGTAATGACAGAAATATCCTTTTGGGACCACATATATAGAAAAAAATCCTATAAAATATCTTATTTTCATATTTACTTTCTCTCTCTTCCTATTTTTAGATCTAGTTTCTCTCCTTTTTCCATATTTTTTCCTGCTAGTGATGAAGAAGATGAAGATGGTGATGAATGATTCTCTCTTCTCTCCATTTTTTTCTATGCTAGTGATGAAGAAGATGAACGATGATGATGATGATGAATACGATGAAGTTTTGCGTTTTTTTTTTTTTTTTGATGTTTGTTGTTGTTTTGATGATGAAGACGGTGATGTTAAAGATTCTGATGCTATTTATGATGATGATGAACCTTTATCATCTTCACATGCTTGGGTAAGTTTTGGATCTACAAAAGAACCTTGAAATCCTTTGATTTCTTCATCTTTTTCTTTTTCTTCATCATCACTTTGGATCTTATGTTCTTGATTTTTGGATCTGCTGCTGTTGTTGTTCGTGTTGCTGTTGAAGACGATGAAGATGATGAAGATGAGTTGCTGCTGCTGATGAAGAAGATGAAGATGAAGAAGTTTATTTCTGGAATGAACTCTGGTTTTTGATGAAGATTTTGATATTTTTTCGTCTGTTGTTGATGATGATGGAGACGATGAAGATTATGAAGATGAGTTGTTGCTGCTGATGAAGAAGATGAAGATGATTCATTTCTAGAATGAACTCTGGTTTGTGATGAAGATTTTGATGTTTTTTTTTCTGTTGTTGTTGCTGATGATGGAGACGATGAAGATGATGAAGATGAGTTGTTGATGCTGATGAAGAAGATGAAGATGACGAAGTTCATTTCTGGAATGAAATCGGGTTTATATAGGTTTTTATCAGGAGTTCATTTCTGGAATGATCTCTGGTTTATATTGGTTTTCATCAGGAGTTCATTTATGGAATGAACTCTGGTTTATATAGGTTTTTATCAGGAGTTCATTTCTGGAATGAATTCTGGTTTAATAGGATTTTAGGAAACTCTGGTTTATATAGGTTTTTATTAGGAGTTCATTTGATGAATGAACTCCTGATAAAAGGTGATTTCTGAAAAAATAAGTAGAAATTAATAGGAGTTCATTTTGACTAATGAACAGCTACAAAAAATAAATAGAAATTAACACGGAAGGGTACTTTGGTCCATTTAATATTTTTAAATAATTATGGACCAAATGGAAAAGGTGATTTCTGAAAGGACCAAACTGACATGGGACCACCTATTTCAACTCCTATTTCTAACACGTTCTCCCTTTTTTCTTACATATTTTTGTTATATTGAAGAAATAGCTCGAAGAACCCATTGTCACAATAGCACATTCTTTCCATGTACTCCTGGAAAGAAATATTATGGCCGAGGGGAGCGGCTGGCAAGAGCATTGGCTTTGATGGTTTAAACAATCCAGAAATCGTAGCTAGCAATGTTACCATCTCATTCAAGACAGCGTTTTGGTTTTGGATGGAAAATGTCCATTCCGCTATAACATCTGATAAAGGATTTGTTCGTACAATTTGGAGAATCAACGGGGGTGTTCGAGCTAGGGTGGAGTATAAGGAATATTGTACCCAACTCGGTGTGTCAACAGGGGAAAATCTTTCTTGCTAGGTACACATGATCCTTAACTCTATACTAGGCAGTTCTAGTCATTTTTCTCAAAATCTCAAGTTAAGAAAACAAAACAACTCATCTTCCATTCTAAGAAGATACCTTATTAACCAAAACAAAAACTGCAACTTTGATGAGGGAAAGTATTTGAGCACCATTAATGGCGCCTGCCTTGATTAATAGCAGCAGCAATATTTATTTCCAAAAAGATCTGATCTTAAAGGAGTACAGATAGCTTGATGGAAAGAATGCTGCTCACATTTAGAAGTACAGTCGTTTCTTCCGGTGCATACATCCGTCAGCCTGAGACAGTTAATATTACGAGCATTATCTGGTTGCGATACTCCATCTGCATTCGCACATGATCACAGTGTATAATTTGTTACAAATTAATTGATGAAATCTACTGGTGGTAAGAACACCAATCAAAATATAATAGATATAGAAATGAAGTACTAAACAATAGTTCTACCAGCATTGGCAAATGAGGAAGCCAAAATAACACCAAAGATGAGAGCAATGACGACATGGGTAATGGAGAACTGCTTGAGAGAAGCCATTTTTGATAAATATTTGGTTTTTCGAATCGAAAAATAAGAATTTATGCAGGTGTGTAAGAATTTTGTATGTTCTTCTTTCCAATATTTATACTCAAAGAAGGATTTTTTTCATCTTTAATTTCCGAATCAAAACACAATATTTTTTTCATTTAATTTTGCATTGATTTAATGTGGTGTAAAATCTTATTGTGTGCATTCAAGACTTGACATGCGCATAATTGAATTATAAATTCTAATTACTGAAACCTGATCACCAAATGTTCACTTTTCTAAATTTGTGCATAGGTTTTAGATTTTATATTTTATTTTTGGATTAATACAAAGAAACCATAAAGGATATCAGCTACACTAAGAAGCTAAGAATCCAGCTGGGCTGGGTGTGGAAACGCGCACCCATGTTTCGACATTCTACCTGGCCCCAACCCTGTTACGTACGTAATTAGCAGACAATACAACTGGTCTTTCCGGGCCTACTTATCACAATAACACACTCTATCCATGATCTCCTAGAAAGAAATATTATGGACAAGGGCCGATGCAACTTATATGGAATTAGAATTATGGAGCGGCCGGTGAGAGCATTGGTTTTGACGGTTTAAACAATCCAGTCGTAGCTAGCAATGTTGGCCATCTCATTTAAGATAGCGTTTTGGTTTAGGATGTGGATAATGTCCATTCGGCTATCATGTCTCGATAAAGGATTTGGTCGTACGTACAGTTCGAAGAATCAGCGGGGGGCGAATGTAATGGTGGAAACAGAAAAGCGGTTCACCAACTCTATGTGTCACCAGGGCCAAATTCTTTCTTGCTGGGGATACATGATCCTGGACTTGGTAATAAGCGGTTCTGGGCACATCTCTCCATTTTTCTTAAATCTTCAAGTTAAAAAAATGAGGATGCCATGATTCAGTTCCGAGTTTTATTTCGTGATGGTAGTGATCCTTTGAACAAATGGTGACTGTTGCGTTTTTTTAGTGATGCAGTTCATGAAAACGGCTTAGCATGAGTCCATCATACATATGAGGCAAATTTTAGTATTGTTATCGGTAAATTATGCGTTTTACATGGAACCAAAAGTTCTTTGCGTAGCCTTATTTCAAAATATAAGGATAAGCAGGTATATATGGAACGCACGAGATAATAGTAGCGCAACATAATAAATGGAAAGAACTAATTGTTCCAAATAATACTAATCGATACGTTAAAGATGCTGTTAGATGTTTTGTTTTTTCTTTTGAATTGATAAAACCTAAAGGTCATAAAAACAAAAGTTGTCTGATAAAAGCAAAAGATGGTTTTGATAAAAACAAAAGTTGTCTGACAAAAAGTAAAAGATGTTTTTCTGATAAAAGCAAAAGTTGTTTTCTGATAGCAAAAGTTGTTTTTCTAAAAAGTTGTTTTATGATTAAAGCAAAAGCATGCACAGTTTTTCACTCCTCTTGTTTCTAACGTTTTGACCATTATATAAAAGAGTTGTTTCCAATGTTTCGCATCTTTCCTTAAAAAATGTTTCTTTGTTTATAATGTTGCAGATTTTTTTTCTCTTGTGAAGAATATTTTCTTGTTTCTAACGATGTGAAGGATCTTTCTTTGCATGCTTCTCGTGTTTGGGAAGAATATTTCTTGTTTATAACAATGTTTTCTCGTTTGTAACGTGGTCTGATTTTGAACTCTACAAAAGCAAGTCAAAAACATATTTTCAAGTGAGAGAGGAAAAAAGAGAGAAGAAGAACTAAAACTCTTCTTATGTTTTTAGAAGAAAAAGAGAAACTCAACATTAACTCCTCTGTTTTAGAAGAAAAAGAGAGCAGGAGAGAAAAATTGAAACAAGTTTTCTTCTTCCATTTTTCTTTATGAGTATTTTTGTGTGTGTGTGAAACTAGGTGGTTTCACTGTTTTCACTACCAAGTTTTTAGGGCATTCTATTGTATGCTACAATGAGGAACGCTAACGATAGTGGTATCCTGGAGGAAACTCGCCAATGAAGCTATAACATCTCTCTGTTTAGAGGAGTAGCAGGCGATATTGTCTTTAGGACAGTGTATCTAACACATGCCTCTATCATTTTTTGTTCCGCATGCTACTCGACGTGATTCATCCACCAAGTTGCTACAAATAAAGATAAGTATATCTTGTACTTATTCAATTTATTTTCATTATTGTTGTTATTAATCCAACAGATGCCTGATGAACAAAAACTCATCTTCCATTCTAAGAAAATACCTTATTAACCAAAACAAAAACTATAACTTCATGAGCGCAAGTGATCACAATTAATGGCGCCTTCCTTGATTAATAGCAACAACAATATTTATCTCCAAAAGGATCAGATCTGAAAGGAGTACAGGTAGCTTGACGGAGACCAAGCTGGCTACATTTAGCAGTACAGTCGTCACTTCCGTTGCATACCTGGTTCGTCGGGCGACACTTAAAAGTTCGAGCATTATCTTGTTGTAGTTCTCCGTCTGCATTGGAACATATCACAGCGTATATTCTAAAAACTCGATTCAACACCAATTTGTTATAAATTAATTAATGAAATCTATTCTTGGTAAAATCGTTCTGAGTTAAAAGTATGCAAATCTGACAAATGGAACCATACAATAGAAATAAACTTATACACCAATCAAAATTTAATAGATAAAAATTAAGTACTAACTACTAACCAATAGTTCTACCAGCATTCGCAAGTAAGGAAGCCAAAATAACACCAAAGATGAGAGCAATGACAACATAGGTAAGGGAGAACTGCTTGAGAGAAGCCATTTTGACAAATATTTGGTTTATGGAATCGAAAAATTAAGATTCTATGAGGTGTTTAAGGATTTTGTACGTTGTTCTTCCCAATATTTATATATACTCCAAGAATGAGATTTTTTGATCTTTAATTGCCGAATCAAATCACAATATTTTTACATTAAAATTTTGCATTGATTAATGGAGGAAAAATGTGGTGTAAAATCTTATAGGGTGCATTTAAGACTTGGCACGCACATCGTTGAATTCTAATTACTGAAACCTGATCACCAAATGTTCATTTTTCTAAATTTGAGCATAAAGATCAGAAAATTTCATTTTTCGGATTAATACGAAAAACCCATACAAGATATCAGCTACACTAAATCATTTGACCCCGATGGTAATCCAATTTACAAAAATTGGTACGTACGTAGCAGGGGCGGAGCTAAAATTTTTGTTATCGGGATGCAAAGTCTTGCTACACAGTGAGATTAAGCATAAATGTGCTTAGAAGCTCAATTTGTTTTAAATGGGTTTCTACTGTCAACAATCTTCATACAGATAAAGAGGAGAATGTGAAGAATGCTAGTCAAGAAGTTGACGAAGAAGCTAATGAGTCCTCTATACTGCCTTGTGAGAATAATTTGAGGGAGGGTGCTGCTCCGAAAGCATCGATTACTACTGTTGATTCCTGTGCAGAGATGTGTGTGAATGGTGAGAAGGTAATTGAAGAAGAAAAGGTTCTTGGCGATTGGGTTTCTTATAAAAGTAAGAAAGGCTCTGGAAAAACGAAAAACAAAAAGCACTTACATCTTATTCCTGAAATTGGTCGACCAGTTGTGGAAGGTATAAACTTCTCCTTAACTAATCCCGCCATCCCCATGGTTTTGAATCCCGTAATAGGTTTCATGGTTTCGAAGATGAAGAAGAAGATGAAGATGAGGAAGAAGAAGAAGATGGAGGGGAAATAGCCAATTCGCAGTCAGTTTTGGAAGATTCAAAGGTACGCGCAAAACCGTCATCGTCCAAGTCAATTGCAGGAATTGGTATGAAATTGAGTATAAAATGCAAAGGTACAGGTATGTTCCCAAATGGTACCCTTTCAAGTTCAAAAAAGAAAAAGATCCCTAAACCTAAAGCTCCTAACAAAGTATTGGAAGACAAATTATTGGAGTCTGGTTCTTTATGGGGTTTATAGTTTCCAAATAAAGTCTAATCGTGAAGAAATGTTTAGAGACCTCACAAAGAACCACGATGATCTAATTATAGAAAACGTTGACGAGTCAGTTAGTTGACAATCTCTAGTGTCTGCCAGCTGCTCTTCAATTGTTAGGTTTCATTAGGTTTCACAAGTTGTGATTTCTTTAGCTCATACTCTTTGATTTCTTGGGAACTTCTTTACTTTAGTTTTATTTTTGTTCGGAGGGCTTCATGTTCTTTGTCATTTGTATCATCCCGCACACGTCTTGTGTGCTTTTTAATCTATCCTCTTTGATCGATCAAAAAAAAAAAAACTCAATTTGTTTTAAGAAATGCGGCTAGAAGGCCAGCAGGACTGAGTGTGAAATTGCACACCCATGTTTCTACTTTTAAGGTGGCTTTGCCCCTGGTACGTAGTTTGTCGACCATACAACCAGTCTCTCAGCTTACTTGTCGAATTCAGGAGGGATGAACAAGTGACCTTGTCTTCGAGGTATTGACTTTTACCGAGTCACACCTTCAAAGCAAAAATAATTACCAGCGTACTGTTAATAGTTATAAACGCTTTGGGGTAAATAGTTTTGTGTTACTCAAATGACTTATGTAAACTCGACAGTGATTGGGTCGTGAAGATGGCAAACACAGCTTTGGAAATGTAGAAATCTCCATGCGGATATGTTTTATGATGACGTTAAACTTATCTGGAGAAAGTTATCAGAATTATACATAATCTAAATGCATCAACATGAGAACATATACTGAAGAAACATCAAACTGGTGACAGAAATGTAGTGGAAAGATCTGCTTCCATTGCTAAATGGAATCCACCAACTAGCCCCTACTCATTATGATGTGATGCTTCTTTTAAGGTTGTGAACTCTATTAATTATTTGGATGGGGACTAGTGTGCCGTAATTTTGCAGATGAATTCATCCAAGCAAGATGTGATTACGCCAACAAACTCTTAAATGCTGAAGCCGCATAATGCAAAGGATTTATACATGCTATGCAATGTGCGGAGAGGTATGAGATATTCAGTTTGTTTGTTTTGAGAGGGATCAACAACTAGTGGTCAATGCCGTCATCCATAAAGTAGCATGGGAGAACCAATCAATAATTTTAGATATTAAAACTATGTTACAAAACATCCTTCATGGATATGCAAATTAGTTAAAAATAAATAACTAAGCAGTTAATATAGCTAAACATGCTAGGATTCAAATCATCTCTCGAATTTGGAATGCATATATCCTCCGAGTTTTATTCCAAGCGCGATATTGGAGGATATAGACTACGTTGGTTCACCAACTCTGTGTGTCACCAGGGCCAAATATCTTTCTTGCTAGGGATACATGATCCTGGACTTCGTAATAAGCAGTTCGGGGAACATCTCTCCATTTTTCTTAAACCTTCAAGTTAAGAAAACGAGGATGCCATGATTCAGTTCCGAGTTTTATTTCGTGATGGTAGTGATCCTTTGAACAAATGGTGACTGTTGCATTTTTTTAGTGATGCAGTTCATGAAAACGGCTTAGCATGAGTCCATCATACATACGAGGCAAATTTTAGTATTGTTATCGGTAAATTATGCGTTTTACGTGGAACCAAAAGTTCTTTGCGTAGCCTTATTTCAAAATACTCCCTCCGTTCCGATTTACTTGACGTTGTAGAGATTTTCACGGAGATTAAGAAATATCAGAGAGAGTAAAATCTTTCCAATTCTACCCATATTAATTTCTTCTTAAAGATTTAAATGATCTAGTTTTTAGTTTCCAGATTCTAGGAAATTTATCAATCCCGTGTTAATTTACTTGGGATATACTACCAAATTCTCCATCATTTGGAACATAATAAAAGATTATAGTATATTTAAAAATTAGAGTACTGATTACAAAAAAAATTAATTATATTGTCTGATTCCAAAGCAAGGGCAAATCAGTGAGAATATGGGAAAAATACTAAAACTATCGTCTATTTTGGAACATACAAAAATCCCTAAAACATCAATTAAAAATGGAACAGAGGGAGTATAATGATAAGCCGGTATATATGGAACGCACGAGATGATAGTAGGGCAACATAATAAATGAAAAGAACTAATTGTTCCAAATAATACTAATCGATACGATTGAAGATGCCTGATGAACAACAACTCATGTTCCATTTAAAAAAAATACCTTATTAACCAAAACAAAAACTACAACTTCATGAGCGCAAGTGATCACAATTAATGGCGCCTGCCTTGATTAATAGCAACAACAATATTTATCTCCAAAAATATCCGATCTCATAGGAGTACAGATAGCTTGATGGAAACCAAGCTGGCTACATTTAGTAGCACAGTCGTCACTTCCGTTGCATATGTGGGCCGTCCCGCGACACTTAAAAGTTCCAGCATTGTCTTGTTGCAGTTCTCCGTCTACATATTGGCACATAATCACGGCGTAAATTCTTAAAACTCAATTCAACACCAATTTGTTATAAATTAATTAATGAAATCTATTCTTGGTAAAATTGTTCCGAGTTAAAAGTATGCAAATCTGACCGATGGAACTATACAATAGAAATAAACTTGTACATCAATCAAAATTTAATAGATAAAAATTAAGTACTGACCAATAGTTCTACCAGCATTCGCAAGTGAGGAAGCCAAAATAACACCAAAGATGAGAGCAATGACAACATAGGTAAGGGAGAACTGCTTGAGAGAAGCCATTTTGACAAATATTTGGTTTTTGGAATCAAAAACTTAATAATTTAGGAGGTGTGTAAGGATTTTATATGTTGTTCTTCCCTATATATATCCATATTTATACCCCAAGAATGGATTTTCGATCTTAATTGCGAATCAAAACACAATATTTTTACATTAAAATTTTGCATTGATTAAGGGAGGAAAACGTGGTGTAAAAGCTTATAGTGTGCATTTAAGACTTGTCACGCGCATCGTTGAATTCTAATTACTGAAACCTGATCACCAAATGTTCATTTTTCTAATTTGAGCATAAAGATCAGAAAATTTCATTTTTCGGATTAATACGAAGAACCCATACAATATATCATCTACACTAAATCATTTGACCCCGATGGTAATCCAATTTACAAAAATTGGTACGTACGTAGCAGGGGCGGAGTTAGAAATTTTGTTATCGGGATGCAAAGTCTTGCTACACAGTCAGATTAAGCATAAATGTGCTTAGAAGCTCAATTTGTTTTAAGAAATGCATCTAGAAGGCCAGCTGGACTGAGTGTGAAATTGCACACCCATGTTTCTACTTTTGAGGTGGCTTCGCCCCTGGTACGTAGTTTGTCGACCATACAACCAGTCTTTCAGCCTACTTGTCGAATTCAGGAGGGATGAACAACAAGTGACCTTGTCTTCGAGGTATTGACTTTTACCGAGTCATACCTTCAAAGCAAAAATAATTACCAGCGTATTTTTAACACTACGGGAAAAATCATCATTGACGACACTAGATAAGAGTTGTAGTACCCCTACGACAACTCCATTTCATGCATTGTGGAACGGGGGTATTGTAGAAAGTCCAAGCTTTTCTACAATGGTTGACAAGGGTTGTAAAGGGTGATGTGATTCATGGTTCGACAATATTTTGCTAAAGTTGTGATTCTCTTCCGATTTTTTTTGAAAGCCTAACACAACTCTTGCTTGTGTTGTAGGACTATTTTACACAACAAAGGATGCGTATCGTAGAAATATGTAACACAACACTTGTATAAGTTGAAGGACTATCTTAGACAACCTAGGATGTGTATTGTAGAAATATGTAACAACTCTTATTACTATTATGAATATGATTTGCACGACACTTGTTAGAGTTGTAGAATTATGTTGGACAACACCTAGTTATGTCGTAAAGACATTCTTTCACAACCTCTGATTTGTGTAGTTGAAGTATGGAACACAACACTTATTAGAAGTTGTGTGCATATAACTATTTTGAAAAAAAAACTTTATAGCTGAAACCGAATTGCCGAAAGTATTTCACATTCATAATTTCATATTAACCTGTCATTGTAACACATTGACATTCATTCAAGTTAACCTGCCATTGTAACACATTGACATTCATTCAAGTTAACCTGCAAGTGTTAAACACACACATTCAAAAAATGGCAATTATATAGATGTTTGGTACCAAACGTTAAGTTTCCTAAACACACTCCAAAGTAACGACAGTCAAGTCAGAAATTGTGAAGGTTTTAAAGAGTCAGTTATCAGTGTCTGTTTGTTTGCTGGCCCTCTCTTCCTTAGTGCTACTGCAGCTGGTTTTGTTGCTGCCTTCTTCTTTCCACCTTTTAGCGCTGCAGGTGGATCAAACTCATCATCTGATCCTTTCTCCTCTGGAATAGTGTTCATCTGCTCATCGTCATTACTAATCACAGAAGTAGTCTTTTCTGCGCTGCAAAGGCTCGTTTGGGTACCGCATCCTTCTCAATTTCTACATAAATGAGAACGAAACAGATGAAATTAATTACGACGTTTCAAAAGAAACATTGGAATCAAAACATTAAGAATTTGGACACAACAACTCCATTAAAGTTCAAATAGCTAAATGAAACAGGGAGTAAAACTAACTGAAAAACAAATGAAGACACATATTTGATAAATGTCTCTTTCAGGGGTATACATTTCATCTCTAAATGGATCATATATATCCTTGTTACAACATAGGTTCAAGAATGCCATTCGTCTGGACATGGATATAAGAATCATATGAGAATTTATCAATAGGATTTCACAGAAATATTTATCTGAATGTTGTATCATATGATGTAAACACAACCAAGATATACTAATCCAATCCCAGTTTAGTGCTAGGTGCTGAAGATATGAAACATTGATATGAATCAGCAGCTAATTATATATAAATCTAGATTCCAGTATTATGAATTACTAAGACCATATAGCAATTAAGAAACTACCCGGAAAAATACCTATAGAAACAGGGATACAATTTAAGTACTGACATGCACTACAAGGCTGTGATTATATTACCTTTATCTGGAGAAGGATCGAGGTTAGATGCAGCAAGACGCTCTGCAAGTTAGGGTACTTCATCCTCCTCATCACTGTCCACTGAAGCAGGCTTTTCCTAAAACATACAGACAAAAAACAAACACATATTGGTTTACAAATGAATGATAGGTTGAAAGAACTTGGAACATTCAGACAAGATTCCGACAAAAAAAAAAACTTGGCAGGAGCTTTTTTAGGACATCCTCTTCCCTTTGGTTTCGGCACCACCTCAGTTATATCATCTGCAGGAGATTTCTATACATCCCAGACATGCTTTACAAACGATATTCTTCTTAGATCTAGAATGTTAGGAAGGACATTTTGTTTTGCAAGCACCAAGGCAGGCAACGAACTATCAACACCTGGAGAAATATAGAAGAGAGATAATTCATTAGTATTTAGACGCATCTGAGAGGAGAGCATCCAGCTCTTTTTTTGGACTCAGCAAACCTCTCCTTGTCATAAGCATCAACCAAATACACCACTGCATCCCCCTGAAACACCAGTCAACAAATCATTAAAGAGTTTACACTCAGCATATTAAATACACTAAAGGAATAACCAATGTAGCACAACATGAAAACTGAAAAATTGAGTCAACCAAGCACAAACAAATCCAAAACACAAAGAAACCCAAGACTAGAACGCATACTAGAAGCGGGATCAGGATATTGAGATAATCGATATGGTATTAATCAATTAGAACGTCAACAAAAAGCAAAGCCAAGATGAGATTATTCCCATTCAAACACCAAAATCCTTAGTGACATTTCGAAGCCATTTCATTTCTCATCACATTCCCTTCACAATTTCAGGAATCATCCCTGTAAGTGAGTATAATATAATACTCCAACAGCATTTTAACAGCGAAGCTTAACAGTTTCACAAGCTATGCGAAATATAAGTTACAAAATTCCCAGCTCTCAGCAGGTTAAACCGACAAGAGCGACACACAAACAATTATTCAAGTTGCTCATCCGTAAAATAAAAATAGAAGAGGAATCCACAATTGCAATTGACCAAACTACCATTCACATTACAATGCCATTATACACAACTGTACACGTGCTTGTAGTGTCACCCTGCTCATGGACTAGTGAATACAAGCTGAAGGCTTGCTGAACAGCTGAAATCACACCGCTGGATGATATAACGGTAGAGGCAATGGAGAAGAATGTTTTATACCTTGACCGTTTGAAGAGCAGGAGATGCAATGGAGTCGCCTAGATCTATCAACGCTTTTTCTTTTAAGATGTCAGCAGATGGGTCTCTATTTTATATGCTTAATTTCATCGATTCTACAAATATAAGTCTCTATCTCTAGTCTGGACTTCTCTTCCCTCTTTTCCACCTTCTTCTTCTCAATCCCCTTCTCTATATCCTCCTCCACTTGGTTCACCTGTTTACACCAACAATTACAGAATCAACATACAAAAGTTACAAATCCAAAATTAAACTTTTATAATTAAAATCAATCAAATCAAAAAGAGGGAATCAATTCAAAAAGCTGACCTTATTCATCATAATTTCTAGCAGCGCCACTGCCTTTTTCTTCTTCTCTTTTCATTACTGTTTCCCTAACTTGTACCCTAACTTCGAAATCGAAAAAATACACAGAACATGGTACAAATTCAGATCGGAAAATCTAACCCTAACTTCAAACACATCTTTAATTTTGATTAAACACATCTTTAATTTCTCAATTTCTAACTCAATTAACGATTCACTGAGAAAACCCTAGTTCTCGATTCATAACAACAACTCAATCTTCTTCTTCATAATTAGCAGAAACACCAACTCCTTCTTCTTTTTGTACATCCTCACGATTTAATTTCACCTCTCAATTTTCAACAGAAGAAGAGCAGAGAAGAAGAACGAAAAAGAAGAAAGAAGAAGAGAGTAAGGACGAAACTGATCTACTGCTCAATTTTCGTCTAGAGAGAAGGGGTTTAGGGTGGTAAGTGAAGAACGAAGATTGAGCCGTTTTTTTGTATTAGGGTTTTTTTCCTGGGTTTTTTTTTTCCTGAGGGAGGCGAAAGAGTTGAGAGGTTAAGAGACGAAGGTAAGAGATGAACGAAGATAAGAGAGGAAAGATAGAGAAATCTTCTTTTGATCTTCTGTATACCTATATTTGAACGGTATAGATTTAATTTAAAGGATGGTCATACGGATTAGGGATATCTTTGGACGGTAGAGATTTGTTTTAAACTGTCATACGGATCAATCAAAGTGTGTTTTCTTTGTGCTTTCTCTATGTGCTTCCGGGTTAAATTTCGACTAGTCACATAGGTCATGAAGTAATTTTGAATAGTCATACAGGTCATGCAGTAACTTCAGTTCACACTGCAAGATTCGGGTTAGCAGGATACACCATTGAAATCGATAAATATGAAGCTCTTTGTTTTTTCTTTTTGTTTTCTTTGTTCTTTCTCTTTGTGTTTTTGTGCTTTCTCTTTTTGCTTCTGGTTTGAATTTCAACTAGTAACATAGGTCATGAAGTAATTTCGACTAGTCATACATGTCATGAAGTAGCTTCAGTTCACACTTCAAACGTAACATGATATATCATCAAAATCGATAAATATGAAGCTCAGACTCGATTCAAACTTCAAATATGGTATAACGACATAGAAACTATGAACCAAGAACCTACGGGAGGGTTCTCACTTCAAACTTAGCATGATACATCATCGAAATTGATAAATATGAAGCTCAATGTCGATTCTAACTTCAAATTCGGTATAACGACAAACAAACTACGAATCATGAAGCTTCGTGAGGGTTCTGAATTAAACTTGGCATGATACATCATAGAAATCGATAAATATGAAGCTCAGTGTCGATTCGAACTTCAAATATGGTATAACGACATGGAAAGTATGAACCAAGAAGCTCTTGGAGGGTTCTGACTTCAAACTTAGCATGATACATCATCGAAATCGATAAATATGAAGCTCAGTGTCTATTCGAACTTCAAATTAGGTATAACGACAAACAAGCTATGACTCATGAAGCTTCAGGAGGGTTCATGAAGTAGCTTCAGTTCACACTTCAAACCTAGCATGATGCATCATAGAAACCGATAAACATGAAGCTCAGCGCCGATTCGAACTTCAAACTTGGTATAATGGCATATAATCTATGGACCACGAAGCTCTGAGAGGGTTCTGACTTCAAACTTAGCATGATGCATCATCGAAATTGATGAATGTGAAGTTGAGTGTCGATTCGAACTTCAAATGTGGTATAACGACATAGAAAATATGAACCAAGAAGCTCTGGGAGGGTTCTGACTTAAAACTTAGCATGATACATCATAGAAATCGTAGTGAGTTGACTACTCTAACTCGAAACCTTAAACAAACCCTATTTATGCATATATGTATGCATACTATGCTCCGAGATCGAAACACGGCCGTGAGTTGACTACTCTAACTCGTAAATTTGGTAAGAACGACGAATTCATCCATTTACAGGTAAGATTTCTACGAGATATTCTACGAAACCTTAAAAAAAAAAAACCTATTTCTGCAAATTGTATGCGTACAAGGATCCGAGATTGAAACCTGGCCGCAAGTTGACTACTCTAAGTCAGAAACTTGTTAAGAATTACGAATCCATCTATTTACAGGTAAGATTCCTTCGAGATAGTCTATGAAACCTTAAACAAACCCTATTTATGCATATATGTATGCATACCAGGCTCCGAGATCGAAACCTGGCCGTGAGTTGACTACTCTAAGTCAGAAACTTAGTAAGAACGGCGAATTCATCCATTTACATGTAAGATTCCTTCGAAATATTATATGAAACGTTATAAAAACCCTATTTCTGCATATTTTATGCGCATCAGGATCCGAGATCGAAACCTGGCCGCGAGTTGACTATTCTAAGTCAGAAACCTTGTAAAAATTACGAATCCATCCATTTACAGGTAAAATTCCTTCGAGATATTCTACGAAACCTTAAACAAACCCTATTTATGCATATATGTATGCATACTAGGCTCCGAAATCGAAACATGGTCGTGAGTTGACTACTCTAAGTCAGAAACTTGGTAAGAACGACGAATTCATCCATTTACAGGTAAGATTCCTTCAAGATATTATACGAAACCTTAAAAAAAAACTATTTCTTCATATTGTATGCGTACAGGATCCGAGATCGAAACCTAGCCGCGAGTTGACTACTCTAAGTCAGAAAATTGGTAAGAATGACAAATCCATCAATTTTCAGGTAAGATTCCTTCGAGATATTCTACAAAACCTTAAACAAACCCTATTCCCAGCATATTGTATGCGTACCAAGATCCGAGATCGTAACCTGGCCACAAGTTGACTAATCTAAGTTAGAAACTTGGTAAGAATGACGAATCCATCCATTTACAGGTAAGATTCCTTCGAGATATTCTACGAAACCTTAAAAAAACCCTATTTCTGCATATTTTATGCGTACTAGGATCCGAGATCGAAACATGGCCGCGAGTTGACTACTCTAATTTAGAAATTTGGTAAGAACGACGAATCCATCCATTTACAGGTAAGATTTCTTCTAAATATTCTACGAAACCTTAAACAAACACTATTTCTGCATAAATTTATGCATACCAGGCTCTTAAATCGAAACTTGGCCGCGAGTTGACTACTCTAAGTCAGAAACTTGGTAAGAACGAAGAAACCATCCATTTATAGGTAAGATTCCTTTGAAATATTTTTGGAAACCTTAAACAAACCTTATTTCTGTATATTGTATGCATACCGGGCTCCAAGATCGAAACCTGGCCGCGAGTTGACTACTCTAAGTCAAAAACTTGGTAAAAATGACGAATCCATCCATTTTCAGGTAGATTCCTTCGATATATTCTACGAAACCTTAAACAAACCTTTTTTCTACATATTTTATGTATACAATGCTCTGAGATCGAAACCTGGCCGCGAGTTGACTACTCTAAGTCAGAAACTTGGTAAGAACGACGAATCCATCCATTTACAAGTAAGATTCCTTCGAGATATTCTACGAAACCTTAAACAAACCTTATTTATGCATATTCTATGCATACCATGCTCCGAGATCGAATCCTGGTCGCGAGTTGATTACTCTAAGTCAGAAACTTGGTAAGAACGACGAATCCATCCATTTACAGGTAAGAAATATATCAGAAATTGATAAGAAATATATCAGAATTGAACATCCCAGGTTCGAAGATTACCAGAGTTAAAATGACCATATTACCCTTACTAGAAATAAAGGTAATAAATATTACGGAGATTGTGAAAATTAGTAATTAAACTATCCTTATCTGAAATAAGTAAAGTAAATATTACAGATAGTGAAAATGATCATATTACCCTTCATGGAAATTTGTGCAATAAATATTATGGAGATTGTGAAAGTGACCTGACTACCTTTATCGAAAAAAAAGTAAAGTAAATACTACTGCTTGTGAAAATGACCATATTACCCTTCTTGGAAATTAATGCAATAAATATTATGAAGACTATGAAAATGACCAGACCACGCTTATCGGAAAATAAGTAAACTAAATATTATAAATTGTTAAAATCACCATATTACTCTTACTAGAAATAAAGGTAATAAATATTATGGAGACTGTGAAAATTACCAGAGTACCCTTATCTGAAGTGAGTAAAGTAAATTAAAAATAGTGAAAAATGTATGTAATTATTTACAGAGAAGGCGTGTATGTGATTGTTTACAGAGAAGGCTTCGTGCTGTTTGCGGCTTAGTCACCTGAGCATTATTTTTGATCATTACATTTTGTTTTACAACTCTTATGAAGGGTTGTCATAAAGTTAGTGTATTAAAGAACCACAAACTTGACAGAACATGTAATAGTGTAGGTATGGTTAGTGGTGTAGACTTCCATACAGGAGGTTGAGGATCAAATCCCCCATCCTCATTTCTTCTAATGTTCTATATTTTTACTTCAGCAACACTTATAAGTGTTGTTATACAAAAAAGCCAAAACTTGTGAACGATAAGGATGGTTGATGAGATAGACGTCCATGAAGTAGATTCATGTTCGAATCTCCCCTATAACCTCATTTTTTCCAACATTATATATTGGAAAAAATAATGTTGATTCATTATTAAAAAAAGAAAATAAATAATGTTGATTCATTATTAAAAAAAGAAAAGAAAAAGCCAAAACTTGTGAACGGTAAGGATGGTTGATGAGATAGACGTCCATGAAGTAGATTCATGTTTGAATCTCCCCTATAACCTCATTTTTTCCAACATTATATATTTTTACTTCAACAACACTTATAAGTGTTGTTGTAGGCTTCCATTTAAAAGTAAAAAAAATGACTGAAACTTGTGAACTGAAAGGGTGGTTGATGAGCTAGACTTCCATGCAGTAGGTTCATGTTCGAATCTCCCCTCTAACATTTTTTTCATTATCATATTTTTGTGTTCTTCAACAACACTTGTCAGAATTGTGATAGGCCAAGTCACTACATATATGAAACAGAGTTGTTATAGCTAAATATCGTCACAACTGTTTTGCTTAAGGAGTTGTCATTTATTTTCTTAGCGCAACCCCTTGTTTCCTAAGGGTTGGCAGTGATGATATACGACAACTCTTCCTATGAAACCAGTTGTAAAACATAGGACTTTCTACGATGTTTAGAAAAGTGTTGTAAATCTCCAGTTGTAGATGTATATTTTTCCCGTAGTGTAATAGTTATAAATTTTTTGGGGTAAATAGTTTTGTGTTACTAAAATGACTTCTAAAAACTCGACAGTGATTGGGTCGTGAAGATGGCAAACACAGCTTTGGAAATGTGGAAATCTCGATGGTAAACTAGCCTGCAAATTTTTTGTAGGTGAATTCATCCAAGCAAGATGTGATTACGCCAACGAACTCTTAAATGTTGAAGCCGCATAATGCAAAGGATTTCTACATGCTATGCAATGTGCGGAGAGGTATGAGATATACAGTTTGTTTGTTTTGAGAGGGATCCACAGCTAGTGGTCAATGCCGTCATCCATAAAGTAGCATGGGAAAACCAATCAATAATTTTAGATATTAAAACTATGTTAGAAAACATCCTTCGTGGATATGCAAATTTATTAGTAAAAAAATAAATAACTCAGTATATAAAATATCTAAACATGCTAGGATTTAAAGCATCTCACGAATTTGGAATAAATAATGTATGTATATACACCAAAAACCGATTCCTGGTAACATCAACTACAATCGGTTTATTCTAGGGCACACATAAACTGATTCTGGGTTTATTTTTCAGAAATTATATGAAGAAATTTCAGAGATTCATGGTTAAATCATTGTTGAGTTTCTCTAAAGGAACAGATTAAAGGGAGTTAACTCAATCACTCGAATTTGTTTGTCACCGATTTTTTTTCAGAAACCAAAAAACAGAGAATTGAATTGTTGTTTGTGATAAGGTTTTAGTTTTTCATTTTGAAGAATTGGGTTTTAATTTTTGATTGAGGATTGTTAATAGAAATGATTTAGATTTTAGAATTTGTTTCAGGAATTATTAAGAATGTATAAGGGTAATCTAGTACTTTAATACACTTTTGACACCCCTTATCATTCTCTATTGGGTGGATGAAGAAATCCATAGGCCCCAATTAATCACAGTAGGACCCAATTTAGCCATGTTAGAAATCACTCATCCATTATGGATCATACATATTCCACCGAAAATAAATTAAACAAAAGAAAGAAAGATACGAAGTCTTACCTATTACGATCCCTCGATAAATCCACAACTTATATTGGCGAGACAAGATTATATGGTGAACATGATAGATATACAAAACGGTGATTCTTCCACAAGCTATCAGGTTAAATAGTTATATGGAGCATGTAAACAAATGTTAAAAAATGATTACTATCCTCATTGGCAGTGACGTGAAGTTTTTAGCGAATATTGTACTAAGGAAAAAAAAAACATTAAAATCATAGGTGATTCAATTTTTATCTTTAGGATTCAAATGGTATGCTAAGATTCGTAGTTGGCTTTATTTTTGTTGTACAATCAAGATTATATATAATTTTTGGTTAATTTTTTTGGATTGCTAGATATATACCAAATTACACAAGGGTGAACGAAAATCATATTGTAACGAATATTGTACTAAGGAAAAAAAAAAGCATTAAAATTGTGAATCATGAGGTGATTCAATTTTTATCTTTAGGAATCAAATCGTATGCTAAGATTCGTAGTTAGTTTTATTTTTGTTGTACAATCAGGAGAAAATTTCTTGTATTATAATTTTTAGTTAATTTCTTTTGGATTGCTAGATATATACCAAATTACACAAGGATGGACGAAAATCATATTGTAGCTAATATTGTATTAAGTAAAAAAAGCATTAAAATCATGAATCACGAGGTGATTCAATTTTTATCTTTGGGAATCAAATCGTATGCTAAGATTCTTAGTTGGTTTTATTTTTTTTGTACAATCAAGAGAAAATTTCTTGTATTATAATTTTTAGTTAATTTATTTTGGATTGCTAGATATATACCAAATTACACAAGGTGGACGAAAATCATATAAAAGAAAAACACAAAATTGGTCAAAAAGACCAAAATCAACAATTCCTGGGTGAAAAAGACACTTAGGTTTTGATACTGTTTAAATAGCCAAAAATTAAAAAGATCTTGTTTAAATGGACAAAAATTTAAAAATAGGCGGGATGTAACCCGTTTCATCCTCGTCCATTTTCAAATATTTTTTCTTATTTTTATTTTTACACGGGATGCATCCGGTTTAATCCTTGCTATTTTTTTAAGTATAAGCCCCGGGATGAATCCAGTTTCATCATTGCTATTTTTTTTTGGCTATTTCACCCGTACTTTTTTTTACTTGTCCATTTGAACCGTGTTTTAAATTTTTTTGGACAAATGACCCATTTTCTCAAAGAAAAACTATCATAATCAAAGAGGACTTAGGATTAGTACACCACAGTGTAATTAGGTATACCTTGTAGAAATCTTGAATTTCTTTAAGGAATATCATGCTTTAATTGAAAAAAAAAAAAATCGGCATCACTATTAGTACTTCTTTATACAACGTGCAATATTGCGAAATACGTTGTGGAACCATGTCAACCCCAAAATGTCCTTAAATTTACAAAAAGTCTTAATGAACCGCATGTAAAAACATGCTAGAAACCGGCCCCTCTCACAATTTTATAAAATGGGTCCAAAAAGTGGACTCATGCTAACTTCTTTGGGTGTGGGACCTGCCCCATGTGAGGGGGCAATTTTTACTTTTGTTTATTTCCGGGTTCTGTTAATGCGGCCACGTGGAATCAATATTTGGAAAATTTGTGTTTTACAAAATTCACGCTTGCAATTGGTGGGGCAAGGCTTGCAAAGGGCCCCTTTAATGTATGAGTCGTTGCCCAAAAACTTCAATTTGTCAAGTATGTTGGTTACAAAAGAAAAATCGAGCTTTTGGGACAAAATATAAATGGATTCTTACATTTTTAATTCGAAAGGCCTACCCTTCCCTCGAGGCTAGCGGGAAACTTCATTATTATGCGGATCGGTTTTTGCTTTATCAAAACCCATGGTTCGTTAAGCGTTTTGGACCTTTTGGTGACTCAACCATTGTAATAAACTGAGTTTTTCAGGCAAAATATAAACCGACTCTCAAATTTTCAGTCCCCCAACCCTCTCATATTTTACCCGAAAAAGGGAATCATATGCACAAAATTGCCTAGTTGCCAACACAAGTTTAAATGATGCTATAGGGCATTAGAAACTTGTAAAATACATATAAGAAGCATTTGAGTATTGAAAATGCGATACAATCTTAAAGCAACATAATTGTAAACATTGCTAATTGTTCAAAATCATACTCATTGATTCTATTTCAAAAACAAGAAAATATTCATTGATTCATTGATGATGATAATAAAGAACCCACTGAACTAATCTTTTATTCTCAGAAGATACATTATCAACCAAAACTACAAATTGTTCTTCATCATGAATGCAAGTACATATGAACGAGTTGCGCCTTGATTAATAGCAGCAACAATGTTTATTACCTAAAGGGTCCAACCGATAAGGAATACAGCTTCCTTCATTGAAAGATTGATACTTACATTGAGAAGTACACTCCTTATTTTGGTTGCATACATCCCTCAACATGCGACAATTAATGTTAGGAACTCTATCTTGTGGCAGTAGTCCATCTGCATTCGCAAATTAACATAATATAATATATTCTTTGAAACTCAATAAAACTCCAACTTGTGGTAAAATCTTTAAGAGTCGAAAGTGCAAATCAGACTGGCTCACTTTGTATACTAGAAAATACACAAATTAAATTTTGGTATTCATGTTTTGACCAAAAAAAAAAATCTCTTCTTTATCAAAAAAAAAAAAAAAAAAAAAAAAAAAAAAGAAAAACACAAAATTGGTTAAAAAGACCAAAATCAATAATTCCTGGGTGAAAAAGACATTTAAATTTGGATACTGTTTAAATGGACAAAAATATAAAAGTAGCCGGGATGTAACCAATTTCATCCTACCCATTTTCAAATTCTTTTTCTTATTTTACATCAGGATGCATCTAGTTTCATCCTCGCTATTTTTTGAGTTTAAGCCAAGATGAATCCAGTTTCATCCTTGCTATTTTTTTTGTGTCCATTTCACCCGTAACAAATTTTACTCGTCCATTTGAACCATGTTTTAAATTTTTTTGGACAAATGACCCATTTTCCGATTTTTTTTTTCATGTTTTGACCAAAATCTTAGTTTGGTATCCAATTCTTCACAAATTAGGAATTGGTTCTTCAAAAATTATGGTTGGTCTTAAAGGATCCGGGTATGGAATGTTACTTGCAAAACTAAAATTCTTGTGAAAATTTAGGTACCAAAATACAAATAACTCTTGCAAATAAACTACCATGAATCAATAAAAAAAATGGATGTAATAATAAAAAGTACTTACCAATAGTTCTACCAGCATCGACAAGTGAGGAGGAGATCAAAATAAAACCAAAGATGAGAGAAATGACGACATGGGTAAGGGGGAACCACTTTAGTGAAGCCATTTTGATAAATATTTAGTTTGTAGAGTTAAAAAATGAAAGAATGAGGGTGTAAGAATTTCGTATGTTCTTCTTCCCAATATTTATACTTCAAGAGTGAATGTTTGATCTTTAATTGCCGAATCAAAATACGATCTGCATTAGATTTCACAGTGAATGTTTGATCTTTAATTGCCGAATCAAAATACGATCTGCATTAGATTTCACATTTATTAAGGGGGAGAAAATATGGAAGTATTATGTGCATTTAAGACTTGACACGCCCATAATGAAGTCTATTTACTGGAACCCGTCCAAATATTTTTTTTTTTTTTCTGAAAAAGAGGCTAACCTCATTACATTAAATAGAAAACCGATTTTAGGAAATCGGAAACCTTACAGATATTTTTCAAGATTACAAAATGTTCATACAAATCATAGTGTCTCCACCAATTCTTGCCTATCAATTCTATCCTTTCAGAACCAAAAACAATTTCAGAGTACCTTCTCTCTCGCAAAGGAGAGGTCCAATCATCTTGGGCCAAACTGATTTTGATAACAAAACCAGTATGTGTCGAAGCACAAGGCAATGACTGGATCAAATCCAACCCGATGTTCATCAGAACATGTAAATAACATGAACCGGAGTTTTTTAAGTTTAGATTGCCTAATACAATCAAGGTAACAATGACCCAACTAGTAGTAATAGTAGCCAAAATGTAACCAACGTGTCTGAAGTAGTAACCAAAGTGTCTCAAGTAACCATGGTAATCTGAATCGGTCTCTAAGTGTCTGTAAGAGAAAGTACCGGCTGACTCGGCTTTGGAGATGCATTAGTTATGGCTGAACTTCATGATAATCTTGATGAAATTGTTGTTGTCTTAACCTTAATTACTAAACCTAAAACAATTAAATCTAAAGAAAGAAAAACAAAGACTAAAATAGGGTTGTTAAGATTCAGAGGATCTGATTGAAGAACTAATACAGTTGTTACTTCTTGGGGAAGTATATGGATTGCTAACATGCTTAGAGTAGTTCTCAGACTAACCATACCTCCTGGTCGAAGTGGTACTTTCCCGGACGGAAAACAAAGTGCTCGCCGGATAAAACGCCAGAGGTCTCGTTGGAGTAGTCGTCGGGGCACTTTGTTGAAGAAAGACAAAACGAAAGCGACCCAAACACAAGAACCCCATCACTGAGACTATTACAGTCCCCACATTAGACAGTACGCAATCAAACCCAATGTTAAAACAAACTCTAATAACCAAGGCAAAATCAAATCTAATAAATACCAGATTGTCAAAACAACCCATAACAACATCTGTTGGGTGCAATAATCAAAAACAAGGAAAAAATCAAATAAGCAAAAGTTATTGATACTTGCTCCTTTATAGTGGACGTGATTGATTTGATGAAACGGACGAGCTCCCCAAATCTCCGCAACAACAACAAGGCAAACCTTTGGAAAAACAGAGTGAGTCACGTGTTCAACACGTTACCCTTAAGACATTAGCGCCCAGCTACACTCAAGAGTGATGCTATAGCCCTCACAGGATGGATATCTCCAGGATAAAACACCCTACTACACCTACTACTAGCATATGTAGTAGATGCTCAACTTGAGCTTGGCAACTCCGAAAAAACCGTTAAGGAAAATCGTGAACGCTTAAGAAACGGCTATAAAATATTTTTCCTTAGGGGTCCCTCTAAAATATGGAGCAACCCCTTTTACATAGATTTTACAAAAGTAGTGAATTTGTTTATATAATTGACAAATACAACTTAAGAAGAAAAACTCCCCGATGTGGGACTAAAATGCTTATATAGTCTCTTAAAACAACTAAAACGTGGAAACTCCACAATGTGGGACTAGTAAGTTTTTTTATTCACAAAAGAAAACAATAAATTATAATTTGATTAAAACCTTAAAATTATTTTTTAGTAATCGTTTTCCAACAATCCCCCACATGAATGAAAACTCAATAAAACACGAAAACACAGATAGATTTTGGTAAATCAACAACTCAATCTCACCACCCGAACTGACTGAACAGCCAGACAGATCGTGCATGTTGAAGTCATACTAGCCATTCCAACGTCATCTCCCTCACACAACAGTGTGATGACCCCAGGATCATACTATGGATTTCCAAAATCATATAGTATAGAAAGCTTTCATCTTTAGTTCCTCACAAGTGAGACTAAAGGTTCCTTTCACCAAAGTGAAAAAGCATGAACTAGTGAACCTTAGTGACCCTTAGATCCTAAGTTCCAGTAATACCAAAACCATCAAAACTAAAATCACATAAAAAGCGAAGGAAATACCATTTTAGGCTGAGGTGTCCATGAGGTCTTGAACCTTTGCTTAGTGAGAAATTACCGGAATTACTTGCTAGAGACAGTGAACTATGTCTTGAACTTCTAGCGTTTGATGTAATTCGCGATAACAACCACGGATGATATCTCCAAGGGTGCTTCCAAGCTTGTGCCGTTTTGTCTAATTTGTCCCGGGACATATCATGTTTATCAGAATGCTCTAGAGAATCAAAGCTCATATTCTCATAGGAAGCGGCCCCACTTCCTCATTCAGATAGGTGAGTTTCCATAAAGAGTGTTACTGCTACACCCCACTTCAATTTTAAATTGAAACTGTAGAACTCATTAAGACTTCTTAAAAGTCATCCTTCACATGCAGTCACACTATCACGTCTACACCATAGGGAAGGGACAGAGAATGAAATTCTCTGATAGTGTTTACCTTTACCCACCACAAATTAGTTGTCTCATTTGAAACCTTGATCATGGGATCTCCAAATGAAAAGGTTGAGTATCCTTCATGGCAAGTTTAATTTATGAGCTTAAGCCCCATCCCCCTCGATGCATTTCTAACTATCTCTTTGGATAAACCTTTCGTCAAAGGTTGCACGATATTTTCCTTGGACTTTATCCAGTCAATGGAAATAACGCCTATTGAGATTAGTTATTTTCAGCTTTATAGCTATTATAGCTTGGCTAACACAATGTATAGATATAGATGGCATAGGCCTGTGCCAGAGAGGAATGTCTTCTAAAAAGCATCTTAGGCACTCAGCCCCCTCTCGTGCTTTATCTAACGCAATACTCTTAGATTCCATAATGAATTGAGCAATATAAGTCTGTTTGGAAATATTCTAAAAACAAACCCTCATGTTAGAGTGAAACCATATCCACTCGTAGACTTAGACTTCTCTGAGTCAACTATCCAGTTTGCATCATAAAGTCCCTCAAGGACAGCAAGATACCTTTCATAAATCAAATAAAAGGTAATTATAATAGAGTATTTTAGGTACCATAATACTCTACTAAGTGCATCCCAATGCTCTTGCTCTGGACTACAAGTATATCTACTTAACTTACTCACAATATAGGCAATGTCTGGACTCTTACAGTTCATTAAATTCATCAGACATCCTATAACTCTTGAATATTCAAGTTAAGATACTCCATTTTCCTTATTTTCTTGAGTCTACAAGAAGAATCGTATGAAGTACAAGCAGGCTTACAATCAGACTGATTGTATCTCTTAAGCACAAATTAAACATAATGAGAATGACTAAGACTATAAATGTTTGATTATATTTTAATCCTCATCCCTAAGATAACATCAAAAAGTTTTAGTCTTTCAAGTCAACGTTCTCATTCAGTGCATGGTTTAAGTGGAATTAATCACATCTATGTTTGTATCAAGTATAAACATATCATCAACATACAAGCATACAATCACACAGGCATCCTTAACAAGTTACTTATAAATATACTTGTCAGATTCATTAACTTAAATCCACTACACATTATCTCATGATAAAATTTTCCATGTCACTGTTTATGTGCTTATTTGAAAACCATACAAAGATTTGTTCAACTTACAAACTTTGTCTTCATAACCTTTCACTACAAAATCCTTAGGTTGGTATATGCAAATATCTTTATCTAATTCACGGTTTTAGGAAAGCTTTCTTAACATCCATCTGATGTATCTCCAAGTTGTTTATGGCAGCAATATCAATTAGCATCTCAACAGAAGTAATTCTCGTCACAAGTGAATAAGAATCAAGGAAATTTACACCTTCTTTTAGTTTATAGCCTTTATCTACCAACTTAGCCTAATATTTTTCCACAGTTCCATATATCTAACGTTTTGACTCATTTACATCTAATGGTCTTACTCCCTAGAGGTAAACTAGCAAGCTCCCAAGTCTGGTTCCGACAAACTGAGTCCATTTCACTAAATGAAGCTTCTTACCATAATGGGGTTTCAATAGATGTATGGTTTCTTTATGATTCTGGAGCTCAGATTAAGCTAGGCTTAGTAAGAAGTCAAGTCCATAAGAAGTCTCAGTTCTAATCTTTTACTTCTCCTACGATCAAATCTGATTCATCTTCCTTAAAGATAAGTTCTGACTATTTGAAAATAAATCTAGGGGATCAACATCACATCTTTAATGAGGTACATGATTAAGAATAAACATGTTCAAAGAACTCAGCATCCCTAGATTCCATAATAGTATTCACACCAAAGTTAGAAAAAGCAGAACTCACAACCAAAACCTATATGCAGTAGGGTACTCAGGATATCTTATCTAAACACCCCCACACTTTGACGTATGCATAAGAAGGTTGTCTATCATTCATAAACATATGGAGTTTTATATAATCCTTTAAAGGTTACTCTATTATTCAGGATATAACAAAATCAGAGGACGACCTCCCCCCCCCCCAAAAAAAAATTTTGGCGGTTAATCCTTTAATCAACATGGCATAAATCATCTCCTTAATGGTTCTGTTCTTACGATCAACTATACCATTAGACTACGGTGAATAAGGAGGTGTGATCTCATCAATAATGCCATTTTAGAAGTAAAGTTCTCCTATATGAATTTCATACTTGCCATCATGTTCAGACCTAACCCGTTTAGTGGTAACATATACTTTTCTTTCAATTTCAAGTTTATACTCTTAATAAGGCTTCTAAGGCATCATCCTTACCCCTCAGTAAGTATACAAGATAGTACCTCGTACAATCATCTATGAAAGTTATAAAAACACCTTTTACCACCTTAGTTTGGGTTGATTTCATGTCAAATAGGTCTAACTGAATTAATTCTAAGGGCTTAGAATTACTCTGAGCAATTTTGCTAAAAGGTTTTATAGCATATTTTGATTCTACGAATACTTAACTTTTGTGTTCAATATCCAAACTAAATTTGGGTATGCAGCCTACGCTTCCTAGTTTATGCATTGACTTATATAAGTTTCGGTTCCATTTCTACCATGCAAAACATTCAATCACACAAAAGAAAACACAAGAATCAACTACTTCATCAATTTTTTCGTTAAGCTTATATTGACCTTAGAGCAATTCCTATTGGATGAACAAACTCAGAGTTTGTTCATTTTGCTCCCACTATGGAATGAACAAACAAAGAAAATGGATGTTCAAATGAACATATCTGTTCATTTGAACATTGAGTCCTAATAACAGACGCGCGTCTATTGTAATGGCGCGCGCCATCCCTACTAACAATGGCGCCAACAACAATGACGCTCGCGTTCTCAGCACAGACGCGCGCTTTTACTTCAATCTCCCATTACTTATTTATTCATTTTAATTCATTTTAATATAAATATAGGATATATAAATCAGTATAATAATAGATAATGGGCCTACTAATCATTGCAACAAAAAGAATAGGATAAATAATTCAAAAAAAGAGGGACACCTGTAGAGTTTTATATAAAAGCTATTATTATAATAAATTGAATAAGATAATTTGTACTGTTAGTGAAAGTATGATGCAATGTGCGTTCAATACACGAGCACCGGCGACCAGTTCACGAACGCGCGTCATGCCTTCGAGCGCTTGAGTCACGCCTTCGAGCGTCTGAGTCATGCTGCCGAATGCCCGAGTCTTTAGTCCTGTCGCGCGTCTATTGTAATGACGCCCTACGGTTTTCCATAGTGGAAAATCCAGTTTGACCATCCACCTGGCTGAACAAACTTTTGTATTTGGCCATTGCCATAGGAATTGCTCTTAAGTCTTATAACGTTTCCTTCAAAATCACGTGCCCTTAGGTACGACAAGTTTTCCATATTCAATTAATATCTTAAGTCTTTTACCATCTACAACAGAACAAGATACAAGATTCTTGCATATGCCCGGAAAATGAAAACTTCATTCATGTGAGAATATTACAGATATGAGCTTCTACTCGACCTTTCCCTTTTATGCAACCTCTGTCGCAGGTGAGTTACTCATATAGAGTTTCTCGACATCTCCTATCCTCTGATAGGAGGTGAACAGGTCTCTGTTTCAACAAACATGCTTGGTGGCTCCAAAGTCCACCTACTGGTCTCTCACATTAGTTATTAATATAACTTCTGACATCATGCCACTGAACTCGTACTAGTTTGTTTCAACTAAAATAGCATTAACTATCTACTAATTAAGGTTTTTATGTTGCCTACAATTTACTGCCGTTTGGCTAGGATTTTACACACATAAAAATCACCCTTAATTAGAGTAATGCTTGATTCAGGTTTATGAAACATACCTTTCTTAAGAAGACTACGCTTAGAGTTGCGTTTAATGTTCCAACCTTTGTCAGCTTTTGAAAAATTGTGTTCATCCACATGCGCCTGTTAGCCATGTCCCTTTCCAGTTTCATGTCGCAATCTTCGTTTATACTCTGACTACGGAGATGGTAATTTCCCAATCACCTAATACACCACATCTCAGAAACCTTAGTTTCGAAACGGAAGATAAAATATGAGTTTTGAAGATAATATCTAGATTTACAAACTTCGTTTGAACCACCATATCAAAAAACTCATGGTTACCCCATAAAAAATACTTTAGTTAACAAAACATTTCTGCCCGTCAGAATTTTTCAGGAACGTTTCTCTATTTTGTAAAATATCAAAAAAATACTTTTACAACTCCAAAAATTATGAAATTTTACGTGGGTAACTATCAGGATGCCCACTACGTTGTATCAAAAGGGTTCATCGAAATTCCTTTTATGTTGAGAGATAAATTCGAAACTCTACAGCTGACCAAAAATTCGTTTTCTAATTTTTCACTCCAGAATTAACATCCATGATTCACAAACCAATCAACCATTCTTGATTATTACAAATTATAATGTCTTAAGATTGTTGGGTGCAATAATCAAAAACAAGGAAAAAATCAAATAAGCAAAAGTTATTGATACTTAGCTCCTTTATAGTGGAAGTGATCGATTTGATGAAACGGACGAGCTCCCCAAATCTCCGCAACAACAACAAGGCAAAACTTTGGAAAAACAGAGTGAGTCACGTGTTCAACACGTTTCCATTAAGACATTAGCGCCCGGCTACACTCAAGAGTGATGCTATAGACCTCACAGGACGGATATCTCCAGGATAAAACACCCTACTACACCTACTACTAGAATATGTAGTAGATGCTCAACTTTAGCTTGGAAACTCCACAATATGGGACTAATAAAAATAAATTATAATTTTATTAAAACCTTAAAATTATTTTTAGTAATCGTTTTCCAACAACATCTAGATTACATCGACTAGTAACAGATACATCACCACCATAAACAACGGAAAAAAAGAGGTGGAGATGACTTCGAATCAAGATACGATTTGATTTCTTCCCTTGGAGAGATCACAGTCCATGCCTGCAATATCATCCATATATTCATGGAGAGAAACCAAAGAACAACCACAATAACAAGACCATTTATGGAGATGAAATCAGTGACTAAACTTTTAATAATTATCAGTAGACGGTAGATCAGGTCGAAATAGAGATAGTTATTTTGCCGAATCTGCTCAGATCAGCTCCAATAGAGCCGATCTGAGCAACAAGAGTTTATTCAGATAGGTTTTTCGTAGAGAAAGGTTTGAGGAGAGAAAAAGTATGGAGGGGATCATCGTATTGTGCAAAAACAATAGGAAACAATAGACCAAAAACAATAGGAAACTTTATTTTTCAAATAAAATATATCAACTTCACACATTCATTTGAAATAGAGTTGGTTGGCTTGTGTAATAGCTATTAGTCCTGACTATTTTTATTTAATACAATAGCGCAACGTAGACACTTCCTAATAATCAGTTATCAAATTCCCACTGTCATCCTAAGTAGTGTCAATTTTATTTCTTCGGGTTCTAAATTTGGTGGCTCTATGAAAATATTTGGTGTTTTTGTTTCTTAACTTGATAGATTGGTCTCCATGATGCAATCAGTGATGCAACTCAGTAAAAAATAATCGCTTTCCCTTTCCTATTTCTTTAACAAATCATTCATTCCATGATTACTTATTATTTTGCTTTATTTCACTTAGTCGAATCTCTCTTACAAAATTTTTAGAAGTGATTCATCGATTAGTTTTCAGTTTAGGGTTTTTATATTTCTTGTTTAAACTAAATTTTATCATGAAAAATTATACCGTATTTTTCATGTCTTCTAACTAAACCTATTTCTTCCCTAATGTGTTTACAGATTGTTATCTCCTTAATGGCGTTAGCCTTTTTCAAAGTTGTGATTACAGTGTTTGCTCTGTTAGCTAAGATGCTTTTTGAATCCAAGATGTTTCCATGTTTCTTCATCATAATAGTTAGCAACTCAGTCAGAACCGATCCATTACATGGGGAAAAGTCAAAATAGTAAGAGTGTGAAACATTAGGAAATTCAAATTTCAAAAATGTAATCACAGGTTTGGAAAAAATTACCTAATTTCTCTCTGCGGGATTATAACTACACTAAATATTTCTGTCAACAGAATATCTTGGCATAACCAACATATATTTTATGACCAAAATCTGCTCATGGAATGTTGTTTATATGGTAACCAAAACCCTAAGTCTTGTTATCATATCATTAGAAACGGGGAAGTAGAAGAAAGAAGAAAAATCATCTCAGAAAAGAAAAGTACTATGGCGGAAAGAAATGAAGAACATGTTATTGACTTAGCTGAAAAGTTTAAGCAAACAGCTCTTGCATTGAACGAGGATTCTAAAACACCAAGTCAGTTAACTGAAGAGTAAGTCAATACAATTATGGGTGAATGGTAAAATAGCCTCATTGGCATGATCACAATGAAATAAGGTTAAATGGGTTTCAAAGCAGTGTAACATCATATCAAATTCACTCGGTCACTGACCCCTGAAGAACAAGTCAAAATTGTAGAAATCAAAAAGAACATAATGGTCTTCAAATTGAATGATGAAGACACTAAGAAGAAGATCTATATAACTAGACCCTGGAGCATGAAAAAAAATCTTGTTTTTGTTGGGGTTTTGTTCCGTGAAGATTCCGGAACTTACCGGAACGTAACTTGGGTGTTTCCCAAGTTATGGGGTTTTCTAGTTTAGGATTTCCTAATTAAGATGTGAGTGTATTTTTAGTAGTTCTAAGACTTGGGGAGAAAGGATTTTTCTACTATATAAGATGGATTATATTGTGAGTAGAATTCTATTCTCTTGGAGAATCATATCTTGACGAGAGTGATTGAGGGTCACAACCGTTGTGTCCTACACAATGGTTGGTGATGCAGCAAAATCTGTGTGAAAATAGTGACTTGTAGTGAGAACGGGTATGGGAGAAATCTAGAGTTTTTAGGGTTCGTATGGGTGAATCTAGAATTCATGATGTTCTTCGTGTTCTTGTCTAAAGTTGAAGCAACCATGGCAGTGGAGGTTTATGGAAGAAGAAGAACAAAGGAAGAGGTAAACTCTTCGTAATATGTCTTGTTGTTTCTAAGGTTTAGTGCTAGTGGGTTACATAACTTGTTGATTATATGATGTGTGACGATGTAAAAACTTTTTATGATAATGAAAGATTCTCGGGGTGGTTTTGGCTGTTGATGGCCTACAAGGGTAGGTGAACCACGTAATCTTTGTGTCGTGTGTGATTGCTTATTATCGTATTGATTAGATATTCGTGCTAGTATTATTCGATCATGCTAATCTAAAGATGTAAGTGGAGGATTCGAGCTAGTTATCTAAAGTAGGATGTTTCATGGAATTTAATTTTATGGAAGCATGCCGGTTTGAGATGAACGTAACCTTAGTTTCTCGACAAGTGGTGCGTTGAAGGTGCATAAAGATGGCAGTGATTCGGTAGTTTGAACAAGAGATTTCAAAGAAGAGAAAATTTAGGTTCGTATCAAAATGATATAGATCATGAAGATGATGAGTAAATCAAGACCGAACAAAGAATCAGACGTCATCGAGAAAGATTCGACAACTTTGCTTGATGTGACTATGATTCATTTTGAAGGTATTTTGTTTATGAGAGAAGATCTTTCGTGGGTTCAACTGGCATCTGCAAATATTGTCAGAAGAATGTTTTGAATCATGGTGGTGCTAAATGATAATCGTTCATGCACAACATATAAAGGTTGCAGCATGTTTTGTCAACATGGAGGATGACTCAAGATTGTTGGTTCTTGGAGTTGGTTGAGTCCGTATGGAATTGTTTGGTGGCTCAGATCAAATAATGTCAAGTGTTAGACATGTGTCAAATAAGAAGTAGTATTCTACAAAAGTTGGAATAATGAGTGATCATGGCGACGAAGTAGTTTGATACAAGTCATGCAGAAACTTGTATAAATTATATGAAGAAGTTGTTGTGGTGATGCTAGAATATTGAAAAATAGCTATTCCGGTATTGCAAGTGCAAAGAAGGAGTTTAGATTATGTGGTGGTTCAAGCTCAAAGTACAAGACAAATTTGATTCGTAGTAGTGATGATGTCCGTGAGGATAGCCTTGTGTAAGGTGGTAAACATTCATGCTTTGTTGGAGTGAAGACGAAGGTTTTTTTTACGTCACAAAAGGTGGTGATTGTTGGGGTTTTGTTCCGTGAAGATTCAGGAACTTACCGGAACGTAACTTTGGTGTTTCCCAAGTTATGTGGTTTTCTAGTGTAAGATTTCCTAATTAAGATGTGACTATATTTTTAGCAGTTCTAAGACTTGAGGAGCAAGGATTTGTCTACTATATAAGAGGGCTTATATTGTGAGTAGAATTCCATTCTCTTGGAGAATCCTCTCTTAACGATAGTGATTTAGGGTCACAACCGTTGTGTCCTACACAATGGTTGGTGATGGAGCAAAATCTGTCAGAAAATAGTGACTTGTAGTGAGAACGGATATGGGAGAAATCTAGAGTTTTTAGGGTTCATATGGGAGAAGCTATAATTCATGATGTTCTTCGTGTTCTTGTCTATAGTCGAAGCAACCATGGCGGTGGAGGTTTATGGAATAAGAAGAACAAATGAAGAGGTAAACTCTTCGTAATATGTCTAGTTGTTTCTAACGTTTAGTGCTAGTGGGTTACATAACTAGTTGATTATATGATGTGTGTCGATTTAATAACTTGTTATGATAATGAAAGATTCTCGGGGTGGTTTTGGCCGTGGATGTAGCCAACAAGGGTAGGTGAACCACGTAATCTTTGTGTCGTGTGTGATTGCTTATTATCGTATTGATTATATATTCGTGCTATTATTATTCGATCATGCTAATCTAAAGATGTAAGTGGATGATTCGAGCTAGTTATCTAAAGTAGGATGTTTCATGGAATTGACTTTTATGGAAGCATGCCGGTTCGAGATGAACGTAACCTCGGTTTCCTGACAGTTTTACTACATGATTACAACTCATAAACCATTTATCAGGAACTTGATTGGGATCATCAATATTTCTGGATTGAACTGAGAAAACTTCTGTCAGAACATATGAATGTTATCTCAGTGACAAAAATAGGAAAACTGATGGGATAAGTAATAGCTATTTAACCAAAAGATGCAATTCCATTAGATAAAGATTGAGTTAAAGTTTGTGTCCTCATAGACATAAATAACCCACTAAGAAGATGAGCAATGTCAAAACTAATGCTGATGGATCAAATTTTTTTATGAAAAGCAACACCATAATATATATTTGTCCTAGTTGTTATATCATAAAACATACCAAAGAAGCATCTGGAGCATTAGTTGATTTTATTACAAAAGCTCATAGTAAACCATACTTTTTTGGCATAACTAATGGCTCTGGAAAGAAAAAAGTAGGATAAGTTAGTGAGGGTGGGATGATTCCCAGCATGCATAAGAAGAATGAAAATAAGAAACCCAATTTGTTCCGCAAAAAGATGGTGTTCTCATTGTGCAAAGCATTGGGAAGATGAAGGTAATGATACAACAAGATTGGGGAAAAGGATCAGGGTTTCGGAAACTCAAAATATTTCAGAAACTCTCAGCACCAACCTTCACTATGAAAACCAAAACAACTCTCATGATGGGAAATAATTGGAGGCACAAGTTGTATATAGAATCATAACAAAGGAGAAACAACTCAATAACACTAAAGGGGAGTCCAAGGTAACAAACAAAACTCTTTCCTTTTTAATCCTTTATTCACAAAATTGTTTACTTGCTTGCAATTAGTACTTTAAACTTGCATTCAAAAATGAAAATCATTTCATGGAATGTTTGTGGTTTTGGAAGCAAGGATACCAGAAATCATCTACATATTCGCGTAAAATCCCAGAACCCAGACATTTTTTTCTTATCTGAAACCAAAAATCAGGTTAAAATAAGGAAATACCTTCTAGCCAGATACAAATATCCCAATGTTACCTTTCTTAACTCTATTGGTATGTCGGGTGGCTTATGTATTCTCTGGAAAGACAATATAGACTTGTAAATTATTGATAAGCAGTTTAACATGATAAACTGTTTGGTAAAACTTGATAGTCAAAATGACAGTACTCTAGTCATTTGTCTCTATGGAGCTTTTAATGATAGTGATAGAAATAGACAATGGGATCACATGAATGATATTAGGAATGCTTATATGAATCCATATATAGTAATAGGTGACTTAAATTTTATTATTTATAGAGATGTAAAAGAAGGTGGAAATCAACCTAGTCAATCTGATTTGGATGCCAATAACATTCTCCTGCACAATAATAACTTACTCATCATGCAGTATATAAGGAATCCTTTTACTTGGGCAAATAGAATGAATGGGAATGAGCTGATTTTAGAGACTTGATAGGGCTTTGGTTTCTTTTCGCTGGAAGGATTTATATCCTAATGCATATTTGTACCTGTTGATGGTGGTTTTTAGCTTAGGGTTAAAATCGTAAAACACTAAACCCTAGCAGACAGTGATGTCACAAAATATAAAGTAACAAAGCATTTACTAGGCACATTTACTGAAACCTTTAATGTGTCCCTAAATAATTACCGGGGTATCTTTTTCAAATTATGGTTAAGACAAGCCAAACCCTAATTCCCACGTGTGCCAATGGCAAATCATGCCAGCCACACCGACCGCGCCAAAGCATGCCAACCATGCTAGCCGCACCTCTCTGCCAATGGCAAATCATGCCAGCCACACCGACCGCGCCAAAGCATGCCAACCATGCTAGCCGCAGCTCTGTACCAATGGCAAATCATGCCATCCACACCGACCGCGCCAAAGCATGCCAACCATGCTAGCCGCACCTCTGTGCCAATGGAAAATCATGTCAGCCACACCGACCGCTCCAAAGCATGCCAACCATGCTAGCCGCACCTTTGTGCCAATGGCAAATCATGCCAGCCATACCGACCACGCCAAAGCATGCCAGCCATACTAGCCGCAGCTCTGTGCCAATGGCAAATCATGCCATCCACACCGACCGCGCCAAAGCATGCCAACCATGCTAGCCGCACCTCTGTGCCAATGGCAAATCATGCCAGCCACACCGACCGCGCCAAAGCATGACAACCATGTTAGACGCACCTCTCTGCCAATGGCAAATCATGCCAGCCGCACCGACCGCGCCAAATCATGCCAACCATTCTAGACGCACCTCTCTCCCAATGGAAAATCATGCCAGCCACACCGACCGCGCCAAAGCATGCCAGCCATGCTAGCCGCACCTCCGTGCCAATGGCAAATCATGCCAGCCACACCTACTGCGCCATGCCAAACGCACGTCGCCATGGCCCCATGCCGCGCCACTATACTGGCCTTCACTACGCGGCTATCAAACGAAGGTGTGCAACAATAAACGGTTGCCCTTCAATCCCATGAGCAAATCCTATCCGTCTAAGGTTACCAAACGACCTTTGCCCCAAAACCCTTGGCCCCACCTGCCAAGCCAAAACCGCACCTAGCCCAAGCTAGCCACGCCATGCGCCCATGGCAAACCCTTGGCCCCACATGCCAAGCCAAAACTTCACCTAGCCAAACTAGCCACGCCATGCACCTATGGAAAACCCTTGGCCCCACATGCCAAGCCAAAACCGCACCTAGACCAAGCTAGCCACGCCATGCGCCTATGGAAAACCCTTGGCCCCACATGCTAAGCCAAAACCGCACCTAGCCCAATCTAGTCACGCCATGCGCCTATGGAAAACTCTTGGCCCCACATGCCAAGCCAAAACCGCACCTAGCCAAGCTAGCCGCGCCATGCCAAACGCTCTTTGCCTTGGCCCTAGCCATGCTAGTCACATCATGCAAACCCAAACGCCCTTGCCTTGGCCCTAGCCACGCCATACACCCATGCAAACACTTGGCCCCGCATGCCAAGCCAAACCAAACCTAGCCAAGCTATCCGCGCCATGCCAAGCACAGTTTCCTTGGCCCTAGCCTTGCTAGTCACATCATGCCAAGCCAAACGCCATTGCCTTGGCCCTAGCCACGCCATACGCCCATGGCAAACCCTTGGCCCCACATGCCAAGCCAAAATCGCACCTAGCCAAATCTAGCCACGCCCAAGGCGAACCCTTGGCCCCACATGCCAAGTCTAACCCTAGCCGCGCCACCCTGTTGGCCCTCACTATACGCGGCTACCAAAACGAAGGCGTTCAACAATCAACGGTTGCCCTTCAATCCCAGGAGCAAATCCTAGCCATCCAAGGTTACCAGACGACACATGGTAACCTTTGGCCCGAAAACCTAAGTTTGGCCACGCCAATGGCATGCCAACTTAGCCACGCCACCCTGTTGGCCCTTACTACGCGGCTACCAAAACGAAGGCGTGCAACAATCAACGGTTGCCCTTCAATCCCAGGAGCCAATCCTAGTCATCCAAGGTTACCATACGACACATGGTAACCTTTGTCCTGAAAACCTAAGTTTGGCCACGCCAAACCTTGCCACGCCAATGGCATGCCAACTTAGCCGAGCCACCACGTTGGCCCTCACTACGCGGCTACCAAAATGAAGGCGTACAACAACCAACGGTTGCCCTTCAATCCCAAGAGCAAATCCTAGCCATCCAAGGTTACCAGATGACACATGGTAACCTTTGGCCCAAAAACCTAAGTTTGGCCACGCCAAACCTTTCCATGCCAAAGGCATGCCTAGCTGCGCCACCACGTTGGCCCTCACTACGTGGCTACCAAAACGAAGGCGTGCAACGATCAACGGTTTCCCTCCTCTCAAGATGCAAAATCTCGACCGTCGAAGGTCACCAGGCTGGAAAGTTTCCCGAGCTTGACTTGCCAAGACACAACAACGTGCTACATGTTTTCCAAAACATTCGAGACATCAACACAAACTGGGGGATCCTCTTTGGGTATTGGTTTTGCGGTTTACAGCGTGCGGCGTACACTACTCCCGTCATAAGGAAGTGTCATAAGGGTGAGGCGGTTAGTAAATACGATAAGTTATGTGTGAAACGTTCATGGGACATAAAGCACATGCGTTAACAACTTTATGGGACACCAATTCTATAACGTTAGCAGTTTCATGCGTTAACCACTTTATGGAACATCAATTCCATGCATATGGTTACCACCTGCTCCGATTTACTCCCTTACTCCTTAATGAGACCAGGGTACGTTTTTACTCCGACTTGTATAAATAGGTTTTACCTATTTCCATTGAACAACAAGTTCATACGGGAGATGCACCACTCAGAATTACTTACTTGCTAGCACACCTTGGGAGCTCTCTCACTTTTCTGATAACAAGTCATAGTAACCCAACTAATCTTCTAGAATCAACTATTCTGGTCTCACCAGTTTCCTTGCTTCCCTCCCCAAAACCAACCCATTGTCCTCCACTTTGTGACCGAAGCAAGTCTGGAACGGCCATTTCTTGGTTTAGGTCGGACTTGTACAGATTGATCTCTCGAATCTAAAGTACTCCCTTCCAGTACATTGTTTAGGGTTTAAATTGTTTCTCACCTGCACACCCACAATTACCGAAATCAGTAGAAACTATTTTCACCTACAAACAATTGGCGACCACAGCGGGAGGATTGATGTGTCTGTTACAATATCAACTCCAACTCCTGATTTCGTTTCCCAAACGTCAATCCCAATATGGTGGAACTCAGGTCTGGAGCGGTTGCCGAGAATACCAGCACAGAGCACGTCCCTGATGTTAACATATCTCCCAATAACGTCGTTACATCACCCACTGACTACAGTAACTCCGAATGAACTCCCTCAAGCATAACACCTCCAATCACCAGAGCCAGAGCCGCCGCAGCCTCTAATGTCTCTGCACAACCCTCTAATCATGGCAACGAAAACACCTCTACGGACGTTATGCCACCAGTCACCAAAGCCAGAGCTGCCGCTGCGGCTCCTAATGTTTCATCTAGCATGGCACCTCAAACCACAACTAAGGTTCCAACTACCCCACCGACGGGACGAGAGACCAGAGGGACCAGAGGAAGCCGTCCTTATGTCACCATCGCTGATTTGATGGAACTACGGGAAATGCTCGCTAGAGCCCAGACGGATATGGTTTCAACACAGAAGGAAGTACTCGTCTTTCTCAAGACCCTGAAAGAGCGGCTACCACGTGAGTCGCGGCCTCCAGAGACGTTTAGAAACGTCTCCAACAACCCCGACATTAACACCTCGGCGGGGCACGCCTCCACGGAAGAGGAAATTCACGCTATAATCCCATTGGAAAGAAATCAGCCGTTCAACTCGTCACGCGATAAGATCTGGAGCAACTTCTCCGCAACCGAGTCAAGAATGATGAACTGGACACGCATCAAAAACACCCCCTTACCCATCCGAAATGCAAAGAATCCCTCTTCCAAGGGGGTACTCCTCTCCTCAATTCACCCTGTATGATGGTACCGGGAATGCAAATGAGCATGTCTCCCGTTTCTTGGAATCCCTAGGTGAACATGAATATAAACACGTTCTTCGTCTAAGGGAGTTCTCAAAATCACTTACCAGAAGGACGTATACATGGTACAACAACATCCCACCGAACAGTATTCCCAACTGGAGTAGCATGGTCACCGCGTTTTACAGGAAGTACTTCTTCGTGTCTGAACAAGTTACTTTCTTAGACCTCGGAAGAATGTACCAGTGGGATAACGAATATCCGAATGATTTTGTCAAAAGGTTCAGGGTTCAAGCGCTCGACTGTCACGACCCAAACGTGATCGAGCAACAGCTGGTGAATGCGTGGATCAATGGTGTGGTTCCTATTTACCGCGCCTTGCTAGAAAACTTGCGTTTCCAAAAATTCTCCGAACTCCATGAAGCCGCTAGATGATCCGTAATGACAACACCAGCATTACTGGAAAGAACCGGGCCAACTCGAACCAAAGACACGCATGAAACTCGCGGGAATAAACGCCTCACCAGCAAGCAATTTAATGCCGGCTCATCCTCTATAAACATAGTGAATGAAAGATGAAAAAGGAAGGCCCCAACTACAGGCCACCAGCCAAAACGTGAAGCACCGGCGTAACGGGAAACCCTGCCACGGAAGACCGCCACTAAATCTCCCATGCATCATCATGAAACCGAAGGGAATACCTTCGATTTCCCGTTTCCCATCGAGGAGGTGATTGACCTCCTAGAAGCATGGATTCTAGATGATGTCAGACTTCCACCTCCCAGGCGTCCACCAACTGAGGCTGAGATGGCGAACCCCAAGTACTTCCATTACCACAGATTCGTTCACCACCCGACCAGTGATTGCAACAGACTAAAGCATATTTTCAAAGAAAAGATAGAAACGGGAGAGCTCCAACTGGGATACGAGGGAGTACATCGAGACCCGCTCCCAATAAGAAACTGTGGGTTCTCTGGGGACTCTATGCAAGAGACTGTACAATCCATGATGCAGCGTGTATGCGAAATTCTCTATCTTTCCAAGGTGCATCGCCAAGATATTTTCGCAGCTCTCAATCGCGTTGTATCCGGCAAACAACTTTTTCTCTCCCAGGAAACCACACCAGGGGCCCAAGCTTTCCAAACGGGCGGAATCAAAAGGGAGAACTGGGGACTGCTGACCACGTCCCGTTTAAGAGGTATCGAATTTGACAACACGCTCATCAATGCGGCCTCTGAACTCAACATCATTACTTTCAAGACACTAAAGGTTGCAGGATTTACAAAACAAGACGCTACCCATTCCCCGTCTGTGATTAAGAACCCGAAAGGAGGAGCTTCGAACGCGCATGGATACATCAACCTCGAGATCAAATTGATTCGCCCAATGGAAGAGAAGACAAGCCGTATCTGGTGGCGGAATCCTTTTAGGAGGATATTGCAAGCTCATCAACACAGACACACCTGAAGGAGTGATAGTTCACTCGCGATGGCTCAAGGCCTCCAATCCCTAAAATGTTGTACTTTTCCAACCACTCTCCCTTTAGTATTTCCTTTAATAATTCCTATTAGTAGTTGTATTTCCCCAAGATGAATACACCGTTTGTATTCTTCCCTGGAATTTCATTTTTCGTCAAAAAAAAGAAAGAAAGAAGAGTATAAATACATCTCTTTCCAAACGAGTTCTCCAGATAGCAAAGAAATACATCAAACTAACCCAGAAAACCACTGCAAAGCCATCATACCACAACCAGAAATGCCTCATTCAATCATTAAAAATAAATAAATAATAATATATAAAGCGAAATGTTGACTGATGAAGAAGAAGATAAAGATGAGTTTACGAAAAGCATCAGGGGAACAAAGCAACTAACATGAATAACAAAAGGGAGGAACTAGCCCTCGAAGGATGGAGCAAGAGTCCCCTTGGTCAAGGCTATCTTCAAGCACTTCCCCCAATAATCTCTCGGGCAACAAAGATTCCATTCAACGGTGTTAGCAAAGAACAACCTCAACATCCCATCCCGAAGCAACCACGTAAAACAAGGTGTCCGCTTCGACGACCGGTTCAAAGATACGCAACCATGACCCCTCCAATATCGCCAACGACACCTCTCGCGTCAACTCCAAAGGCTACTTCGATCCCGTCGACGCTCCTGAGGTTTTCTCATTGACCCTTCGAAGAAGATTTTTTGATTCATCCGCATTAAAATCGAGAACCATGGCGCTTGCCTCCAAAAGCTTCACATGCTCGATTTTCCGTTGCTCCAACCTAGAAGCAGTTTGATACGCCCTATATCTGGATCGAGGAAAGGTTTTTCCGCACTGGAACTTCTCAACACGCCAAGTTTCTTCCTCATTTTCTCATCCCTCCTCCATGTTCAACGAACCCAAGAAAGTCCGAACACGCGCCTGCACTTCATGGAGATAGATGGAAGGGAGGTCCTTGATGATGTCACCAGCTTCATAGAACAGAGATTCGATTCTAGCTAATGCCTCCTAATGAGAAGAGGAGCGGTTTCCTCCAATTCTGAAGTCCTTCTCCGAAGAATTAAAGACATGGATATCACTGGAGGGTCCCATCATACACTACAAAGAACAAGGAAAATGGTCCATCCTATCTATACACACATAAGAAAGAGGATAAAATAAAAATAAGAAGGAAACGCGAGGCGATACTTGTAAAGAGGATGGACGAAGACGAACTATGCGAATGTAGAGTTCAAGATAATCTTTTATGTACAACAAGATGACGCAACCTCAAAAGGGAAAGCTTCGATACCGGCCGTGAGTTAAGGCATGATATCTGATCCTAATTAAACCTCATGCCTGGTTGTGAGAAATAATTATGGTTGGTTAGAAAGCGTGGAAGAACGTGCTCGAGGCACACTAGATCGTGTTTTCCTTTCCCACCGCCAACGATAAGCTTCGGAAGCAAAACCGGCAACATAACCAAAGCAGAAAGAGTAACGCTTTTCCTCTTTTCGTGGGCGTAATATTTTGGGTTGAAGAGAAGAAAAACTTCCTGGTCGAGTCAAATAAAGAGGCAACCAAGCCCTTGAATAAAAATCACCAAGCAATCCGTGCCATGTCTCATCCCCACCGCTACTGGCCATCTGTGCACGTCTCACCCCACCAAACCGCGCCTTGTCATAGTCACGCCAGGACAAGACATTCACTCCATTGCCGCGGCCCCACCACGCCTAGCCGTCCGTGTACGTATCGTCTCGCCAAGACCACACTAGGCCAAGCCATTCGCTCCATTGCCGCGGCCCCACCAAGCCTAGCCATCCGTGTACGTCTCGTCTCGCCAAGACCACACTAAGCCAAGCCGCCTGCTCCACTGTCGCGACCCTATCATCCACGTGCATTTTCCTTACCAAGACCACGCCACCACTTGGACCCTCGAGCCAATCCGTCCACTTGCATCACCTTCCAAGACCGCGCCCCCTTTGCCTTGGAGATGTACGACTGGACCAAGACGGTAACATTCATCTCACCACTCCACGGTATGCATTCCCAGTACAACTTACGCAGGGCCGCCAACAAGGGAAGCCAAAAACTCTCTTTACCACTCAAAAAGGTTAGTCGGATTCTCCTGACCATCTTTGCAATGATTTACACCTCGCTTCCGTTCTTGTCTGTCACCATCATATGCTTACCTCGCAACAAGGCACCTGTTTCGAGCTAAGCAGGGGACTTAATGTTGATGGTGGTTTTTAGCTTAGGGTTAAAATCGTAAAACACTAAACCCTAGCAGACAGTGATGTCACAACATTTAAAGTAACAAAGCATTTACTAGGCACATTGAATGAAACCTTTAATGTGTCCCTAAATAATTACCGGGGTATCTTTTTCAAATTAGGGTTACGACAAGCCAAACCCTAATTTCCACGTGTGCCAATGGAAAATCATGCCAGCCACACCGAGCGCACCAAAAGCATGCCAACCATGCCAGCCACACCGACCGCGCCAAAGCATGCCAACCATGCTAGCTGCACCTCTGTGCCAATGGCAAATCATGCTAGCCACACCGACCGCGCCAAAGCATGCCAACCATGCTAGCCGCACCTCTGTGCCAATGGAAAATCATGCCAGCCATACCGACCGCGCCAAAGCATGCCAAGCATGATAGCCACACCTCTGTTCCAATGGAAAATCATGACAGCCACACCGACCACACAAAAGCATGCCAACCATGCTAGCCGCACCTCTGTGCCAATGGAAAATCATGCCAGCCACACCGACCGCGCCAAAGCATGCCAACCATGCTAGCCGCACCTCTGTGCCAATGGCAAATCATGCCAGCCACACCGATCGCGCCAAAGCATGCCAACCATGTTAGCCGCACCTCTCTGCCAATGGCAAATCATGCCAGCCACACCGACCGCGCCAAATCATGCCAACCATGCTAGACGCACCTCTCTCCCAATGGAAAATCATGCCAGCCACACCGACCGCGCCAAAGCATGCCAGCCATGCTAGCCGCACCTCCATGCCAATGGCAAATTATTCCAGCCACACCTACTGCGCCATGCCAAACGCACCTCGCCATGGCCCCATGCCGCGACACTATACTGGCCTTCACTACGCGGCTATCAAACGAAGGCGGGCAACAATAAACGGTTGCCCTTCAATCCCAGGAGCAAATCCTGTCCGTCTAAGGTTACCAAACGACCTTTGCCCCAAAACCCTTGGCACCACCTGCAAAGCCAAAACCGCACCTAGCCCAAGCTATCCACGCCATGCGCCTATGGCAAACCCTTGGCCCCACATGCCAAGCCAAAACTTCACCTAGCCGAACTAGCCACGCCATGCGCCTATGGCAAACCCTTGGCCCCACATGTCAAGCCAAAACCGCACCTAGACCAAGCTAGCCACGCCATGCGCCTATGGAAAACCCTTGGCCCCACATGCTAAGCCAAAACCGCACCTAGCCCAATCTAGTCACGCCATGCGCCTATGGCAAACTCTTGGCCCCACATGCCAAGCCAAAACCGCACCTAGCCAAGATAGCCGCGCCATGCCAAACGCTCTTTGCCTTGTCCCTAGCCATTCTAGTCACATCATGCAAAGCCAAACGCCCTTGCCTTGGCCCTAGCCACGCCATACGCCCATGGCAAACACTTGGCCCCGCATGCCAAGCCAAACCAAACCTAGCCAAGCTATCCGCGCCATGCCAAACACACGTTTCCTTGGCCCTAGCCTTGCTAGTCACATCATGCCAAGCCAAACGCCATTGGCTTGGCCTTAGCCACGCCATACGCCCATGGCAAACCCTTGGCCCCACATGCCAAGCCAAAATCGTACCTAGTCAAATCTATCCACGCCCAAGGCGAACCCTTGGCCCCACACGCCAAGTCTAACCCTAGCCACGCCACCATGTTGGCCCTCACTATACGCGGCTACCAAAACGAAGGCGTTCAACAATCAACGGTTGCCCTTCAATCCCAGGAGCAAATCCTAGCCATCCAAGGTTACCAGACGACACATGGTAACCTTTGGCCCGAAAACCTAAGTTTGGCCACGCCAATGGCATGCCAACTTAGCCACGCCACCATGTTGGCCCTCACTACGCGGCTACCAAAACGAAGGCGTGCAATAACCAACGGTTTCCCTTCAATCCCAGGAGCAAATCCTAGCCATCCAAGGTTACCAGACGACACATGGTAACCTTTGGCCCAAAAACCTAAATTTGGCCATGCCAAACCTTGCCATGCCAAAGGCATGCCTAGCCGCGCCACCACGTTGGCCCTCACTACGCGTCTACCAAAACGAAGTCGTACAACGATCAACGGTTTCCCCTCCTCTTAAGATGTAAAATCTCGACCGTCGAAGGTCACCAGGCTGGCAAGTTTCCCGAGCTTGACTTGCCAAGCCACAACAATGTGCTACATGTTTTCCAAAACATTTGAGACATCAACATAAACTGGGGGATCCTCTTTGTGTATTGGTTTGGCGGTTTACAGCGTGCGGCATACACTACGCCCGTCATAAGGAAGTGTCATAAGGTTGAGTCGGTTAGTAAATACGGGAAGTTATGTGTGAAACGTTCATGGGACATAAAGCACATGCGTTAACAACTTTATGGGACATCAATTCCATAACGCATGCGTTAACCACTTTATGGAACATCAATTCCATGCATACGTTTACCACCTCCTCCAATTTACTCCCCCACTCCTTAATGAGACCAGGGTATGTTTTTACTCCGACTTGTATAAATAGATCTTACCTATTTCCATTGAACAACAAGTTCATACGGGAGATACAACACTCAGAAATATTTACTTGCTAGCTCACCTTGGGAGCTCTCTCACTTTTCTGATAACAAGTCATAGTAACCCAACTAATCTTCCAGAATCAACTATTCTGGTCTCACCACTTTCCTTGCTTCCCTCCCCAAAACCAACCCATTCTCCTCCACTTTGTGACCGAAGCAAGTCTGGAACGACCATTTCTTGGTTTAGGAACGGACTTGTACAGATTGATCTCTTGAATCTAAAGTACTCCCTTGCAGTACATTGTTTAGGGTTTAAATTATTTCTCACATGCACACGCGCAATTACCGAAATCAGCAGAAACCATTTTCACCTACAAATAGTACCACATGACTGTTTTAGGCAGTTATCACTGTCCTATAATGTTACTTACTAGAAAAATAGGAAACAATATTGAAATACTACCATTTAGAGTTAATAGGTCTTGGTTTAAAGATTCTTGCTGCTCTAATCTCATAAAAGTTGAATGGAATTATAAAACTTATGGTTCTACTGCATTTCAATTAGCTCATTGCCTTAAGAATACTAAGTATGGTCCAAGAAATTGGAATCATCATCATTTTGGCAACATAAACAGTCAAATATTAAATCTAGAATCCCAACTTGGTTATCTCACTAGAAATGGCAATCATCTAAACAACAATTAATAGAGTCACAGAGTTAACTCAGAGACTTAAATATTGGTATGATATTAAAGAAGATTTTTGGAGACAAAGGGGAAAAGATGATCTTTTATTACAGGATGATGGGAACACTGCCTACTTTCACCAAAAACCAAATTTCAGAAGAAAAAAAACTCAGATAGAATCCTTGCAAAACAATATGGGTATTTGGCTTGATGATATGAGTGACATTGAAAGTAAATGACTCAAACACTTTAGTTCAATGACTGAAACCACTTCTCCCCCTAATGCTGATATGTTTCTAGATAAAGTTAATGGCTGCATTAATGAAGCTGATAATGATATGCTGACTGCTTTGCCTACTGCAGATGAAGTCAAAAGAACTGTCTTGGACATGAAACCATGGATCACACCAGGACCAGATGGTTTCCCACCAGGATTTTATTAACTCATGTGGGAAACAATTGGTAATGATCTGGTCAAAATGGTTTAAGATTTCTTTCATAATCATCATATGCTAAAATAACCCAATCCAAACTTCACTACTCTCATTCCAAAACATAAATCACGTAAAACTGCTATTGATTTCAGACCCATTAGCCTTTGCAATGTCTCATATAAGATAATTTATAAACTTCTAGCCTCTAGAATAAAATGTGTTTTTCATAAGATAATATATGTTAAACTGTTTTTTTGTCTGGAAGACTCATTCATGATAACATTATAATTGCTCATGAATTGATTCATAGTATGAAAAAGACTAAAGCTAAAGATGGTTGTGTGGCAATAAAATTATACATGTCAAAATCTTTTGACAAAGTTGAATGGAGTTTTCTCATAGCTAGTTGTAAAAAAATGGGTTTCTCTAGTGGTTGGTGTAACATGATTGAGCAATATATTACCAATGTTTCCACTTTCATTCTCCTTAATGGATCTCCGGGTGATGTTTACAAACCTCAAAGGGGTCTTATAAGGGAGACCCCTTATCCCCTTATTTGTTTATTTTGTGCATGAAATCATTATCTAGAAGCCTATAACATGCTGAACAAAATGACCTCATTCATGGCTTTAAAGCAAGTAAGAATTGTCCTGCTATTTCTCACTTAATCTTTGCTGATGATTGTCTTATTTTCATAAAGGATAGAACTACATATGCTAGAAACTTGGCTTCTCTTATAGAGCAATTCAGTAAATTCTCTGGTCAAGCACTACACCAAATCAATGATTTTGGGACATTTATAGGTGTTGCTCTGAATTTAAGAGACACATATAAGTTTCTCAAATCGTGCGTCCGGAATCGTTTGAGACGTTTCAAGCGACACTTAAAAGTTTCTCTTAATTTATTAAAGCGACACTTATAAGTGTCTCTTAATTTAATTGGTGGCGCATATTTATGTTATTAAAGCGACATATATATAATAATTAAAACAACACATACAAACGTCTGAAATTATATAATTATTATAATTATTATAAAAAAAAATTATTATAAAAAAAAAACAATTGGCATTTCAGAAAATTTAATTATTATATATTCATGGAGCTTCATATGATTCTAGTTTAATATCGCAAATCAGTAACTTAAGCATCAAAGTTCCAACAAATGAAATCAATATCTATAAACACAAATTGAATTCAAGCACTATGAAGCAATTAGAACAATTTTTAAGTCCTTCAAACTTGAACATTTTCCTTGCACACATACACCCTTTTAGCAGAGTTTCCTTCTTCTCATCGATCTTCTTATCACTTCCATCGATCTTCTTATCACTTTGCGACCACGGATGCTACAAATTTATCTTCCCTTTGTAGTGACCAACACTTAGTTCCAAGCTAAGTTACAACTTGCAGACTTCAGCACCAAAACACCAAGATAATATATCACTAACAAGTTTACTGATATCATTTTGGCTAAAATTGCAAAATCAGAACCGTGTAGAGTATCATGTCACTATATAACAAGGTAGAATACCATGTCACTACCAAACTATACTAAAGAATATGCAAAGCGTTGACATTACCAGGTAGAAAGGGTTTTGTCATGCTTCTTTCAATTTGTAAAAACTGATCAACATCCCAAAAAACAATAGAATTTTATACTTGCCTCCGAATTCAGTATAACCCAAATATCGTTTATCAAGGGGATGAAAATAAAGTCTTTCATACCTGGTACCATCCAAGATACAACAATAGGGAACAAATAACAACGACCGGTGCATTATTCTAGAAATGTAATATGATACAAATAAAAACAAAGAAATTTCCTGCAATATCAATAAAATACTTTTTAGTCAGTGATGAACCAAGATCAAAGAATGACGAAATTCCTAACCATACGTCTCAAGTCTTAAGTTATTGGCCTTTAGTGGGAGCTCATGCATTGAAAGAAAGAAGTATGAATGAACTTACAACGCCGCTGACACTCCCAACCTATTCGTCCAAGCTTTAGTAAAGCAAGATCAATTCTGTTTGTTGCGAGACATTGACATCTCCTCAGGAATCAAAACCATCCAACTGGTTCAACAGTTATAACATGGTCCTCTGAATCTCGGGTTCACCTCCTGACACATTGTACCTAGTGGAACAATGTTAACAATTAAGAAACAGATAAGAAAAATATTTCTGCAGACACAAGAGTATGATAGAACTGAAATCTACCACTTTGAGCACCTCCTTCATGATCACTAACCAGCTGAAGCTAAAAAAAATACAGAGCTAAGTAACTTTCATGATATAATAAATCGGTTAACTTAATGTTAGAAAACATTGGAATCTCAAGTCATTGGTACAGAATCCTACAACTCTAAGCACCTGATCATACCTTAAGGACTTGCACAACTACAAAACCTAAAGAAAACTCCACACAGTTGAGTAGCATTTTACCCTATAAGAATTCACCATCTCCATTTTCAAGAATTTAGACATCCAGCGTGAGCGAATTAGTTTATCTCAAGATAGAAAAAACTAGATACAATCTACCCATTAAGTTAAAAATGCATTGATACAATAATGGGAATAAAAACATTAACCATCTTCCAACTAATCAAAACTAGAACCAAAAAACTTATGCAAACACTGGAAAAAAAAACTGGTGTTTAAGAGATACCTCTAGGATTTACATCTTCTTTCAAATTGACGTGGCTGTAAATCCAATATAATGAAAAAATTATCAAATGCAAGTGATAAGCATCTCTGGGCAAGAAATTATCATAGCTGCTAAGCATTTCACGGCTGCTTTTCGAACTTTCAAACTGATAACCTTATCGTCCATATATTCGCTTGTATTCTCACTGTAATTAAGTTGAAACAATTAACCACAATAACTTGACGCATTTTTCAAGCAGTCGACTCGAGTTAAGGTTCTAATATTATAGAGTGAAAGACTAGAAAAATACTCATCTTCTTCCTCGTGACTCTCGTCATCAGTTTTACTTCTCTGCATCCTACAATGCGAATCAATCATCTCATATATTATAAACTAAGGAAACATCCAATAAAGCTTAAGTAAATACAAAAAGAAAAATGATGATTATATGCAAGTACACGTCGTACCTTTCCAGAAGCACATAACTGATGAAGTACATGAGTGGACCAATTATTTCACAGTTTACATATTTATATCTGGAACTTGAATATAACCCATTTAAACCTCAATATTGTATTTTCCCAAAAATTCCAAAGACATCCCCATCTGCCCTGAGTGTTAGATATTGGTCTCAACAGCATGTGTTCCTATGCTAAGGTGTACATTCCTTTTTATACCCTGATACAAGAAACAAGGTTAAAACATCAAGTATAAGTAGAAATACAGATAAAAAAGAGCCGGGGAGTGGGGTGGGAGAGAAAATATTTCGGTTAATGGAAGATAATAACTAGCACTGACCCGTGTGAATGGCCTGATGTAGAGGAAAATTACATACTCCACCCTTGGTCTGCTAGTGATCACATTGAATCCATAATATTGCTGGTGATCATATAGGACAACCCATAAGTAAGCAACATGACATACATAAAGCGACAGAGCCACATAATAAGTTGATATTATGCAAGGCTAATAAACATAAATAACTCATAATGTCTGCTAATATATCTACACAACTCAAACAATCGTGACAGAAAATGAATAAGAAGGAAACATAACACAAACGACTAAAGAACAATCAATTTAAGTCGTAAATACACACAATCATACCAAAAAATGAACAAGAAGGCAACAAAACTCGAATGAAGAAAACTCCGTCAATGCATGACATAAATACAAAGCTTATTCCACTTTTTCAACTCATAAAAAACAAATCAGACTCCAAATCTTCAATGCTTGAATCAAAACCAGATATTAAAACACTTTTGAGACAAGAAATACATGTTCAAGATGAAACACCTTTTATCAGATTCATACTCATAACCTTTATTCTCTAAATTAAAGATCAAACATGTTATAACAAAAGGAAAACTCACATACCCACTGTGAAATGATACCCCTTAAATGAAAATCAGTTCATAAAAACAAAAATCAAACACACAAAACTAGTAAAATACATAGAGAAAAAAGCGAACAAATAGGGTTAAGAGTTATACCCGAATCTTCAAGGATTTGTAGTTGAATCTTCCAAAATTTTCACTTAAATCTTCTTCTGCGAGTTTCAAACACAAAAATTAGAAATCAAATTTCTAGGGTTTACAAATCAAAGATAAAATTTGATTTCTCTAAAAGGGTTATTTCATACCCAAGGTTGGAGATCTTCTAGGGTTTTTACTTGTACCAATTGAATCTTCTTATGAGAGTTTCAAACTAAATGTAAAAATCGATTTGGTTCAGAAAATCAAAGATTCTGATTTGTAAAATAGGTTTTTAGTACAACTTTTTAGGTTTACAAAATCACAAATCAGTTGAAGACTTTTGGTTTAATCTCTGGTTTTGGTTTGATTTTTGGTTTCTTTTGATTTCTCTCACCCGATTTCCCTGATTTGTTTTGAGCAAAGAGGAAAGAAGGCGAGAAGATAGATAGAAAGAAAAAAGACAGAGAAAGAAGAGATAAGGCGAAGAAATAGTTGGACTAAAAATAAATATATATTTTCTAAGTAAAGACAACCCAAAATAAATGGGGGGAAACTAAAATAAATTGTGGGAACTAATGCTAATCATATGAATTCAATTCCAAAATAGTTTGGTGTGAAAGAAAGATGTGGGGGGGTGGGGGGGGGGGGGGGGAATTTTAGGGGGAAATAAATGTGAGAGAATATTAGAAAATTAGAAATGGAGGGAATTTTTGGGGAATTTTGGAGTTTTAGAGGGAAATAAAATATAATCAAAATGAAAAAAAAAATGATAAATTGATATATATAGAAGCTACTAGAAGGTCATAATTTTTAAGACATTGTTGAAAAATTTAAGACACTTATAAGAGTAACTGAAAAATCAGAATTAAAGCCACTCATATTTTCAATTTGAGACTCTTATATATGTGGAAGCACTAAAGACATGTATATGTGTCTCGAATCCAAAAAACAATATGTCTCAAAATGGGCCATATGGTGTAGTGAAGCAATTAACTTTGACAAGTCAGCTCTAGCTTTTAGCTCTAAGGTGCCAGGAAATGTGAAAAATGAGATTGCTAATATTCTTAGAATAAGAAGAATGTCTCTGCAGGAAAAATATTTAGGGGTCCCTCTTCTCTTGTAAAAAAAGAAAAAATGATTTCGTTGTACAACTCCTTGACAACTATAGAGGTAGATTGGATATATGGAAATATATTTTTCTAGCTCCACCAGGTAGAACTGTAATGAATCAAGCAGTCTTAAGTAGTCTTGCTAGTCATCACTTAGTAGTCTTTCCTATGACTAAAGAACTAACAGATCAAATGGATAGTATTCAAATGAATTCTAGTGGGGAAAGAAAGAAAATGAAAGAGTCTGCTTTCTGAAAGGCTGGTATGATATCTCTCTCCCAAAAGAACTTGGTGGTTTAAATATTAGGAACACAGATATTCTTAATCTGGCCATGCTTACTAAATTAGCTTGGAGACTAGTAACTTCTCCTGATGAGCCATGGGCAATTATTTTAAGAGAAAGGTATTTTTCTAACTTGAATCCTTTGATTGACAGTGTAGATAAACAAGAATCCTGGATCTGGACTGGAATCTGCACAGGTTTGAGTATAGTTACACACTATTATGTTTTGGAAATTGGAGATGGTTCTTCGGTGCACATTTGGAAAGATAAATGGATTCCAAATACGCAAAAACTACCTCCATCTCATATGAGCTCTTCTAGTATGACTTATGTTAGCCAATTAATTGACCATGATACTAAGGAATGGAAGGTAGATACTTTAAATGCTCTCTTTGATGACAACATTGTTAGAGACATTACTAGTTTAAGAATTCCTTATGTTGTCCAAGACAAAATTAGATGGGAACCAACTAATAATGGAAATTTTTCTATCAAGTTTGCTTTTAGGGTCATCCTAAATGAGCAGCTGAGTGTGAAGCCTTTAAAAATAATTTGAACATAAACTGGAAACTTTTTTAGAGGCACAAGCTACCTCACAGGATTCATCACTTTATATGGAAATTTCTGCATAAATGTTTTTCAACTAAGTCTAAGTTGTCTAGAGTTACCAGATACCATGATAGTCAATGCTCTATGTGCAATATGTCAGAAGAAACTCCACAACATCTTTTCTATGACTGCCTGTTATCAATTTCGTATGGAGTACTGTGAATAGCAGGTTTCCATATGTTTTTCAAAATGGAGACTTATATGAGTGGCTTTGCAGTTTCTTTATCTTATCTAATGCTCCATCTCAAAGAGACCTCAAGTTGTATGAGATTGCTTGTTTCACGATCTGGATAATATGGAAGGCAAGATGTGCAAAAGTGTTTGATAATAAATCTGTAAATATTATGGAAATAACTAACAGTGTCATAATGCAGATAGAGGATTGGAATAGGGCCAATCTATTAAGTACATCCAACTCTGAGATAACCAGTCAGACTTTGCATTCTTGGAAACCTCCAGCAAAGACTTTTCATTCTTGGAAACCTCCAGCAAGTGGAGTAGTAAAAATTGACTTTGATGTGTCTTATATTGACAGAAAAAACATTGTCATGTTGGGGACTAATATCTAGAGATGTTGCAGGTAACAACAATGGACTGCGATGAGGTGGATGCAACGCAGTATATCCGGAGAAAGTTAAGGCACATCTCTCCTAGAGGCAGTAGTGTGGGCTAAACAACTAGGATCGAGGTCAATAAAACTCAAAGGAGATTGCATAAATGTCATAGAAGCTCTGAATGGGAAGTCTGATTTAGTAAAATGGACATCACTCAATTTAGTTTTCGATGCTCAAGTTATTTTAAACACTTTAGATTTTTGGAAATGCAATTATGTGCAAGAGATGCAAATCACTTGGCTGATTCTCTGGCAAAATTTGCAAGAACTCAATCTCTTTGTTTCAACTAGTGAAATAATAGTCCAAAATGGACTCAAGTCCTCATTCAAGAGGACAAGAACTCTATGTAAGTTTCAAGCATCAATATATTTATCTTTCCTGTTGTTTATGGGTAAAAATCGTTTCCGCCGATTTTGGTAAATTCGGTAGGTGAGTGAGAAACTGGTTTAAACCCTAAACAAATGTGTTTCACGTGAGCACTTTCTAGATTCGAGAGATCAATCTGTACAAGTCCGGCCTAAACCAAGAAATGACCGTTCCATACTTGCTTCGGTCACAAAGTGGAGGAGAAGGGTTGATTTGGGGAGGGAAGCAAAGAAAGGTGTTGAGACCAGAACAATTCTGGGAGAGTAGTGTCTCGACTTGTATCAGAAAGTGAAAGCTTCGGAAGCTTGCAAGAGATGAAAGCTTTTTTGGAGAGCTTGCAAAGTTGTCTTTTCTGAGAGTGTTGTGTTTTTCTCCTGACCGAGACTTGTTTTCTGGTGGAAATATGTAAGACCTATTTATACAAGTTGAGATTGAAACGTACCCTGGCCTCATGAAGGAAGAGAATAAAGGGTGAAATAATGGGAGGAGGTGGTAACCGCATGGTGTTTATGGGTGAAAACGTTTTCACCATTATTTCCTCATTTATTTGACCGCTTTATTTTTATTCACGCTTTATTAATGTGAGCGTAGTGTACGCTGCATGCTGTGACCGCCAAACCAAGACCCTGGAAAGCATCCCCCAGTTTGTGTTGATGTCTCGAGTGTTGGTTGCACCTTGAGTGCAAGTTGCGCTGCTAGTGGCGCGTGTGGCATGTGCCAATGGCATGTGCCAATGGCATGTGCGGAATTCCTTGGTAGTAGGTTGCACGTTGAGTGTAAGTGGCAATGCCAGAGCTGCTAGTGGCGTGTGTGGCATGTGCGGAATGGCTTGGTGGTAGGTTGCACGGTTTGCAAGTTAGGCTACCAGCGTGGGTTTTCGCATGTGCCAATGGCACGTACGGCCAAGTTGGCCTAGTGCACGGCTTGCAAGTTAGGCTACCAGCGTGCATGTTTGGCATGTGTCAATGGCACGCATGGCCATTAGGGCCACAGATAGGTAATGAAAGCTACCAGCGAGCGTGTTGGCATGTGCCAATGGCATGCTCGGCCATTAGGGCCACGGCCTGGTAAGAAAAGATACCAGGGATGTGTGTTGGCATGTGCCAATGGCATGCGTGGCCATTAGGGTCACGGCCTGGTAAGAAAAGCTACCAGCGATGCATGTTGGCATGTGCCAATGGCATGCGTGGCCATTAGGGTCACGGCATGGTAAGGAAAGCTACCATCGATGCGTGTTGGCATGTGTGGCCATTAGGGTCACGGCCTGGTAAGGAAAGCTAACAGCGATGCGTGTTGGCATGTGACAATGGCATGCATGGCCATTGACACATGCCAAACACGCACGCTGGTAGCCTAACTTGCAAGCCGTGCAACCTAGGCCAACTTGGTCGTACGTGCCATTGGCACATGCCAAAACCCACGCTGGTAGCCTAACTTGCAAACCGTGCAACCTACCACCAAGCCATTCCGCACATTCCATTGGAACATGCCACACACGCCACTAGCAGCTCTGGCATTGCCACTTACACTCAACGTGCAACCTACCACCAAGGCATTCCGCACATGCCATTGGCACATGCCACACGCGCCACTAGCAGCGCCACTTGCTATCAAGGTGCAACCAACAGACATCAACACAAACTGGGGGATGCTTTCCAGGGTCTTGGTTTGGCGGTCACAGCATGCAGCGTACACTACGCTCATATTAAGAAAGCGTGAATAGGAATAAAGCGGTCAAATAAATGAGGAAATAATGGTGAAAACGTTTTCACCCATAAACACCATGCGGTTACCACCTCATCCCTTTATTTCACCCTTTACTCTCTTCCTTCATGAGGCCATGGTACGTTTCAATCTCGACTTGTATAAATAGGTCTTACCTATTTCCACCTGACAACAAGTATCGGTCAGTAGAAAAATACAACACTGTCAAAAAAGGCAACTTTGCAAGCTCTCCAAAAAAGCTTTCATCTCTTGCAAGCTTCCGAAGCTTTCACTTTCTGATACAAGTCGAGACACTACTCTCCCGCACTATTCTGGTCTCAAAACCTTTCTTTGCTTCCCTCCCCAAATCAACCCTTCTCCTCCACTTTGTGACCGAAGCAAGTCTGGAACGGCCATTTCTTGGTTTAGGCCTGACTTGTACAGATTGATCTCTCGAATCTAGAAAGTGCTCACGTGCAACACATTTGTTTAGGGTTTAAACCAATTTCTCACTCACCTACCGAATTTACCAAAATCGGCGGAAACGATTTTTACCCATAAACAATTGGCGACCACAATGGGGAGGATTGATCTATCGGTTACAATACCAACTCCGACTCCTGATTTCGTTTCCCGAACGTCAAATCCCAACATGGTGGAACTCAGGTCCGTAGCGGCTGCCGAGAATACCAGCACAGAACACATCCCTGATGTTAGCATCTCTCCCAATAACGTTGTTGCATCACCTGCTGACTACAGTAACATCGAATGCACTCCCTCAAGCGTAACACCTCCAATCACCAGGGCCAGAGCCGCTGCCTCCTCTAGTGTCTCTGCACAACCCTCTAATCACGGCAACGAAAACATCTCTTCGGGTGTCACGCCACCAGTCACTAGGGCCAAAGCCGTCGCTGCGACCCCTAATGCTTCGTCTAGCATGGTGCCTCCGACATCAACTAAGGTTCCAACTACCCCGCCGACGGGACGAGAGACCGGAGGGACCATAGGAAGTCATCCTTATGTCACCATCGCTGATTTGATGGAACGAAAGGAGATGCTCGCCAGAGCCCAGACGGATATGGTTTCAACGTAGAAGGAGGTACTCGTCTTTCTCAAGACACTGACAGAGCGACTACCACGTGAGTCGCGTCCTCCACAGCCGCTTAGGAACGTCTCCAACAACCCCGACACCAGCACCTCGGCGGAGCACGCCTCCACGGATGAGGAAACTCGCGCTAGAATCCCGTTGGAAAGAAATCAGCCTCCCAACTTCGTCACGCGAGAAAATCTGGAACAACTTCTCCGCAACTGAATCAAGAATGATGAATTTGACGTGCATCATCACCAACCCCCTTACCCATCCGAAATGCAGAGAATACCTCTCCCAAGGGGGTACTCTTCTCCTCAATTTACCATGTACGATGGTACCGGGAGTGCACATGAGCATGTCTCCCGTTCCTGGAATCCCTAGGTGAACATGAATATAATCACATTCTTCGTTTAAGGGAATTATCAAAATTACTTACTGGAAGGGCGTATACATGGTACAACAGCATCCCACCGAACATCATTCCCAACTGGAGTAGCATGGTCACTTCGTTTTATAAGAAATACTTCTTCGTGTCTGAACAAGTTACTTTCTCAGACCTCGGAAGAATGTACCAGTGGGATAACGAACATCCAAATGATTTCGTCAAAAGGTTCAGGGTTCAAGCACTCGACTGTCATGACCCAAACATGACCGAGCAACAACTGGTGAACGCGTGCATCAATGGTATGGTTCCTATTTACCGCGCCTTGCTAGAGAACTTGCGCTTCCAAACATTCTCCGAACTCCATGAAGCCGCCAGACGATCCGCAACAATAGCACCAGCATTACTGGAAAGAGCTAGGCCAACTCGAACCAAAGACACGCGTGAAACTCGCTGGAGTATATGCCTCATCAGCAAGCAATTTAATGTCGGACCATCCTCCATGAACATAGTAAACGAAAGGGGAAAAAGGAAAGCCCCAACTACGAGCCACCAGCCAAAACGTGAAGCGCCGGCGCAACGGGACCCCCGCCACGAAAGACCGTCACTACTAAAAATCCCATGCAGCATCATGAGACCGAAAGAAATACCCTTGATTTCCGTTTCCCATCGAGGAGGTGATTGACCTCCTAGAAGCCTGGTTCAAGATGATGTTATCGACCGCCACCTCCCAGACGTCCACCAATCGAGGCCGAGATGGCGTACCCCAAGTACTGCCATTACCACAGGTTTGTTCACCACCCGACCAGCGATTGCAACAGACTAAAGCATATTTTCAAAGAAAGGATAGAAGCGGGAGAACTCCAACTAGGAGACGAAAGAGTGCATCGAGATCCACTCCCAATAAGAAACTGCGGGTCCTCTGGGGACTCCGTGCACGAGACTGTACAATCCATGATGCAACATGTATGCAAAATTCCCTATCTTTCCAAGGTGCAGCGCCAAGATATTTTCGCAGCTCTCAATCGCGTTGTATCCGGCAAACGACTTTTTCTCTCCTCGGAAACCACGCTAGGGCCCCAAGCTTTCCAAACAGGCGGAACCAAAAAGGAGAACATGGGACTGCTGACCACGTCCCGTTTAAGAGGTAACGAATTTGACGACACGCTCATCGACACGGCCTCTGACCACAACATCATTACTTTCAAGACACTAAAGGAAGCAGGATTTACAAAACAAGACGCTACCTATTCCCCATCCGTGATTAAGAACTTGAGAGGAGGAAATTTGAACGCGCATGGCTACATCAACCTAGAGATCAAGATGGGAGCCGCTATAACACATAGAAAATTCCACATTTTCAAAGAACTAGATCATGACATGATATTGGGACGCTTATGGGTGCTCAACGACAAAGCGAAATTGGATGTGCACCCTCTGCCGACGTCCACGCCCGAAGGAATTTCCAACAAATTATCCCACTGGTTATCGCATCAACGAACTATTGAAGGAACCCAGACATCCGGAGAGGACCCGTTGGCGCTAGCTCATGGTTTTCAAATGCAAGTAAGTCTGACCGAGCAACCTTTTCTGCAACCAGTCTTTCCTTCCCCCATTCCGTCATGGGGACTCGGCGCGATTACTGGCACGAATACTGTCAAGAAATGTGAATGGTGAGCTGGACCATTTGAAAACTTTGCAAGAAGCTTGGAAACTTCTATTGAAACTAACGAAGCCAAGACTCAAACGGTTTCACGACGTCTGAACCCGTTTTCAATCGTAGTTGTAGTGGTTAAGGAAAGCTCGTTTCAAGTTGGGAGGATGACAGTAAAAATGGCTATTCAAACTGATTCGCCCAATAAAAGAGAATACGAGCTGTATCTGGTTGCGAATACCTTTTTGGGAGGATATTGCAAGCTCATCAATGCAGACACACCTGAAGGCGTGATAATTCACTCGCGATGGCTCAAGGCCTCCAATCCCTAAAATGCTGTACTTCCCAATCACTCCCCCTTTTTAGTATTTCCTTTAACAATTCCTCTTAGTAGTTGTACTCCCCCAAGATGAATACACCGTTTGTATTTTTCCCTGGGGATTCCCTTTTCCGTCAAAAAAAAAAAGCATAAATACATCTCTTTCCAAGCAAATTCTCCGGATATCGTGAGAAATACATCG